>JAODUH010034885.1:0-21782 GCA_027564835.1 Typhlichthys subterraneus
AGGGTAACTCCTTCTCTTATTGATTTTTTCATGGGGGTCTTCTGAACCATTCTTAGTCTGGCCCCTCCCCTGAGACCTGGCTTAACTGCTCCAAAACAAATTTTTTCAGGTGCTGCTCTTGGTTCATATGGTGCTTAATAATATTCCATTGGTGCTTATGAATATATATTTTTTCTAACAATGTCAATAAAGCCAGTTTGGACGATTGTTTGTCATTACGTAATAATCATGCAACATAGACCAACGCTCGTGCCTGAGCTGCATGTGCATTTCTCTTGCACCAGCAACAATTGCCGTATTTGAGAGCACAACATCGATCCTACTTTTAGTGTAAATGCTAAATATTAAACTAAACATGCCTACAAATATAACAGTACATGCATAATAAAGCACTACTGTGAATTCCCACTATTCAACAAGGTTTTTGACAACACAGTTGCTCATTTAAGGTTTCTGTTTCAGAACACTAGAAGTACCAGTGTGGTTGTGCTACGCATCCATATAAAATGATGGAAAACATTTGTGTTTTTTTACGCTTTACATTATGAGGACATTAATTACTATTCGTCTGGTTGGCGAACACCCGGAAGTGACGTTGCGCGATTGCTTAGTAAGACAACGGTGAAAACAAACGTTTTTCTATGTAATCCAAATCCGTGTCAATGAATGCTTCTTGGCATTAATAGTATAATACGAATATATGCTAAATAGCCTAATTCAGCATAGTAAATAAAAAATAATAAATAGAGACTTTCAAAAACCCAGGTGAATAGCGTACAGGTACATGTGAAACAGTTTCACCACTGTTTAACGCTTTGGTTGTTTTTGTCACAGAGTTCTCAAGCCATATGATGTTGACCAGATGAATGCAACAATATTAATGCACTTCTAGCATAGTAATGCATTTCATAGGGCATGGGTTTAAAAACAAATAGAGTGGCTCACCAGCAAACAGTCCCACGTTTGACTGACCCGACTCAAATGGGCAGCGTGCTTGCCCAACCAGTTCCTCACCCGCCTGCTCCAAGGAGGTCATCTGAGAGAAGAAACGATAAACCGGGCAAGAGACGATGCGCGTTAGAGACGTGCATCGACACCGCTCACGACAACAATGCCGCTTGGCTTCACAATGTGTTTCAACGTGCGGGGCGGAGCTTCTGAGGAGAAGTTTGTTGATTTGTGCTCGAAGTTAGCAAACGTTCTCTAGAATGGTTAACCCCGCCCATGGGTTCTACTACATGTCTGAGTACAGACAATACCAAAACGTCACACGGCTATTGACAGGAATAATGATGACTTGGTCTCGCTGATTGTCATCTACAGGCTATGATGGGCTGAGGGTGGTGATGACATCACAACGAGGATTGCACAAGACAAAAAAGACTGCACATTTAATAACGACGACCAAGCAAGACCACATTGCACGCAAAACACATTAACGCTGGGTCTGGTCTCCGCTACAGGAGAAATTCTAAAAAGATCCTCGTCTGAGAACAAATGAAATAATCTCCTCCATTACTACATAAAGGACTGGCTGCATTCATAAATGCTGCATGTAAACCATTAGCATGTTTGTCCGGACCTCTGTGGTTGAAATGGGCATTACAAAATTGGCCTGTGGTCTGAGTCTGCTCTCCACCCTCATCTGTGGGTTGGCATTCAGCCCGCTCTACTCCTCCTTAATCAGCCTCTGATACAGTCACTTTTGTGGACAGTTGTGTCATAAACACTAAACCGGGATAGCAACTTAGTCCTTTGAAGGCACTATAATGCAGTCGAGTGGTGTACCATTAACTGAATCAATGTTAAGGGCCGTGTGAAATTACTGCAATGGAACAACTTTGCAGGGGCACTGGTGGTGAGAAGTGCAAGTCACTATTGATTAAAATTCTCATGAATCACTTTTGCCAGGACTGAAACACTGGGACACACTCTGGAGCCATTAGGAACGGTTGAAGAACTATAGACACAGCATCAACAAACAAGGCTTTCCTAAGCTCTCTTGCTGGTCCTTCCTCTAGTGTGCTATACTGAAGCTGAATTGCTAAGAGAAACCCTGCTACAGCCAGCCTGGCGAAGAACGTTTAGCCTCCTAAACGCCTCATAAATACCTGTCTGCTTCTCTTATGCCCCCGGGGGAACCAGATCTGTTTATAGCTGTGGACACTGCACTTACCTAGGCTCTCTTCTCCCTCCCTACCCTCCCTCCCTCCCTCCCAACCCCCAGTTTCAGCTGTACACACAGGCAAAAGGCAGACAGATGTCCCAAGTCTCCCGGAAAGTTCTGGGAGTCTCCCGCCATTTTAATACTGTAGCTAAGGCTCCCTGACGCCCGCAAATAGCATAAAATATCCCGGAAAAGCGAGCGAGAGCAGGCTGTAGGAGAGAGAGAGAGAGAGAGAGAGAGAGAGAGAGAGAGAGAGAGAGAGAGTGTGATGGATATATTGTCGTTTCTGACAAGTTAGCGGACTGGGACGGGGGAAGGGGGTGTTGTATTGGACAGGCGGATGGCGGTGCCTCGCCGGAAATGGGTTCGAGCAGGTTGGGATGTCTGGGCGGGCAGCTGTAAACAGAAATGGACTAGTAATGCCCCCCCGAAGGCTGTGAAAGGCAAATGCAGTGTCGTGCGTATTGCAACACACTATGCAGTGTTTTCCATTGTATTCTGCCACGCCCTAAAAAAAGCAACGGGTCAGTTGAAGCAAACATCAAAATCCTAAGGAGGGTTTATCAAAGTAGGGTTTTCACAAATTTGGTGGATGGTGGAAAATCTATTATGGCGAATAGTGGTTTTCCCACACGCACATGAAGAAATACACAGTACAAAGTGATAACATGAGTGACAAGCCGCCGTCAATCAGGCTCTTTTTGACAGTTTCTCGTTCAGAAAGTCTGAATGAGAAGCACTCCAGAAGTCTCATTCCCCCCCCCCCCGCCCTTCCCCCCCAAGGAGAGGAAGGACGGGGGCGTGGGGAGGGGGCTCTAAAAGGTACGAGCCGCACGCCGAATGGGGTCAGTTCCTGTCAATCACGACTGCGACAAGAGTGCCAAGGAGTGTCACAAGTGACGGCTGCTGCGTGACTGCCGTCAGCGGTTGTTTGCTCTCCGCACAGCCTTCCACTCGCTGACATGTCCAATTACAGGTGGGTGCAGAACGACTGGAGACGCCGCTGAAATGACACGTCGCAACGACCTCCTTGGCTAATTCATCCTGGATTGCTGGCAGGAGTTCAGCAAAGTGTGTGAAGTCCTTATTTGCATTCAACAGTAACAAGACCATGACATTTGTTGACAAGTGCAGAGGTACGAAAACAGACAAAGTTAAACAAGTACACTCCTGTTGGAACAAATACATACAATTATAATCTCGGGGGAAACAACACCCTTTCGAAATATTGTAGATATGATATGGATACTGTATAGTAAAATTGGTACATTTTTGTAACAGAGAAGAGAATGCTGTAGAACATATCGCGTGCACACAAAGACACACAGAGCCACTGTACATTATGTACCTTGTAATTGCGGCAGGTGGGGTTAAAAGCATTAGTCCCGCAGGCAAACAAGGTCTCGTCGTTACGAGGCACCAACACTTTGACGTAGTTGTAACATTCGTCCTGAAACAACAACACGTAGCGGCACATTTGCAATCAAAAACTAGGATCAAATAGAAACATGTGGACAGAAAACGTTCTTGAGTCTATGAGTAACATGCCTGATGTTAAGTACTTACTTAGTTAGCGTTAGTAGCTATAGATGTTAGCGATATGCTGAATGTGTCTAATAAATGGCTCCAAAATTGAAAAACGTGTTTTTGTTTTTTTTGTCGCCGTTAGGAAACAGACATTCGACAACTGCTGTCAAATATGAATTCATGCTAAGATCAGAAGACGTGGAATAGTTATTGGGATCTTGCCCTAAATGGCAACATCACTGACAAATATAATTTAGCCCACATGCACACAATGTAGTTTGGTTTGGACGTCATCACTTACCAAATGTACTGGACAGTGAGATTGTAGCTTTAACTACATAAAATAATCATTCATAATCATTAGTTGAAAGTACCAGCAGTATCGTCATTATTGCATGTGCGTGTGTGTGTGTGTGTGTGTGAGGCAATACTGTAAAGTGCTGGGGTGGCCAGACAGTCAGAAAAGTGCTATAAAAATGCAGTCCATTTACAGTAGAAGAAAGAGTATAGGTGAAAGACCCCTTACGCTGGTCTTTCCTCGGACTGTGCATTTGCTGACATCTTTGGACCTCCACGTCAACCTCTGAGAGAAAGGGGGGGGGGGGACATACAGCATGCTTTGGAAAATGTATTTGGCAAAATGCACTCTATATATACAGTATGCATGACAGCTGTTATGTTCCCTTGACTTTACATATGTTATTGCACTGGGAAAATACTGGTAGACAAGGCTATACCTGTAGATTTCAGCACTTAATTAAATTGTGTTAAATAAGATGCTGTCTTTGTGACATTTTCAATAATATAAATTATTATAATAAAGATTGTATTGGCAATATGGTGCAAATGTTAAAACCAGTGTTATGATGTATTATATATATATATATATAATGAGTCATTTTCATAGCACTGTATTCAGCTGAGTCATGTAATTTATCAAAAGGCATACCAGCTGTGGGACAAATGCTTCCGAAGCCGTGGTCAGGTTTACAGCAAACACATGATCTCTGAAAGGATAGAAGGCTAATTTGCACTGCTGTTGCAAATACAGTGTCAACACTTGTCATATTATGTTTCCTAGAAAAATGCTGTTGATGAATGTTGTCCGTTGCTTCAAAAGGCTTCAACAGGTTATACTTCTGCGTCGGCCGCGTGGATCTGTGCGCGTTGACGGCACATGCGATTGAAGCGAAGCCTCTTTCGTTCATTAGCATTAAAGTACGTCTCATAAGAAACTTGTCCTGAACATCTGATACATAAACCCTTGTAAGCATGTTACAGCACTCTCAGGGAGTGGGGTTGTAGATTTTAATTGGCTGTTAGCATCGTCACTCATAAGACTAGATGTCATTCCAGTAAAGATAGTAAATTATTCACTAATTTCAGTCCTGCTTTTCATTTCATAGCCATCGCTGTGTCCCAGACTTTACGCAAGTGCAGGCTGTCTCTGCGACGCTACGCTCATGTGTGGAGGCTCACAGATATGCTGTCATGTGTGCATGCACCGTACACAGTATGTGTGTAGGTGCAGGGATGTGTGTGTGGGTGCAGGGGGTAACCTCGCTGCGATATAGAGCATGTGGTTAATCCGCAGCATCCTCTGGAAGTCCAGGCCCAGTCGCAGGGTATCATTATCCTGGAGCAAACCCTGGAAGTCTGGATACTGTTGGCGGGAGCCTTAAAGGACAACGGTGACACTTCTTATTTAAAACAGTGCTGACGAGTTAGTACCACTAAGCAGTTCGATTTCTTTAACCAGGCAGCATGAACCGTCCCAACTCATCTACACTACAGCAGCAAAACATTTACATTAACATGTTAGAGACAAGCAATCAAGAGCTCCAGTGACTTGGTTTCTATGAATGTAATGAGAATGTGAGGAACGCTAAGGCCGCGTGTCCACCAAAGATTTTTTTCCTCATCTGAAAACGCTGGTTGCTCTGCTGAAAAGCCCAACTGGCAGCGCTAGGAAGTGCTTTTGGAAGAGCTTTGGTTGCTATGATACAGAATCTCCGTGGGAATTCATATGCTGTAAATAGACATGCTAGTTTGTGTTATCAACAACTTATTTTATTTGTAATATTCTATACATAATTTTTCGTGTTAGTATTGTTGTGGTAGTCCGGGGATATCATCTGACAATCATCTTCTTTGTTGCTGTCGTTGTGTGCAAGAAGTAGGATGTGACTGTTGCTCGTAGTATTTGTCCCGCCCCTTCACCGCTGCGATTGGACGGCCAGGGAAACAGTGACAGTGATGGTCGCAGCGTTTCACCAAAATGATCTACTTGAAAAACACTCAGCGCCCAGCGTGAAATAAAAGCCCGGCATTTGGCTAGAAAAAAAACGCTCAATGTTCAGCCCCACCCCACGCTCCTGCCGTTTTTAGAAGCCCAGAAAAACGCGCCGCTGCCATTGGAATAAACTGAAAAATAATGCTGGCGTGAGGAAAAAAACTTTATGGTGGACACGGGGTTTAAGAAGAGATGGACGATGATGATGACGACAGTGTAGATAATTCCACCACACCAGTAGGACCCACAGCCATACTGGGCACAAGCTCTAGTGATCTTCCTCCTAGACTTCTACTGTAAACATCTGCTTCTTCGGACCACCGGATCTCCGCTTTCAGACCCTTACAGCGTGTGCAAAATGCAGCGGCACGTCTGGTATTCAACCAAGCCAAGTTCTCCCACCCTTTTTCTCTGAGACCTTCACTGGTTGCCCACTCCATCCCCAAGAAATGGACAGGTTCCAGGCTCCTGCCAGCACATGGTTGACAAATGTACTACTTGTAAGTCCATTTGGATAAAATAAAAATAAAAAGTATATATATATAGTTTTTTGGGAACTTTTTTTGTTGATTTCTGCTGCACTGACTTGACTGAGTCAAATGTATTTTTCCCTCAATACTACTACTGACATTAGGAAAACTACTATTACAGGTACAGTAAGGCTTTACTAATGCAATGGAAGTAGAAATGCATGTGAGCATTTATGAAATGTGTGGATACATTATATAGCATAGCTAGATATATATTATATAGTATAGCTAGATATATATTATATAGCATAGCTAGATATAGTATAGCTAGACTTTCCTCTTTGCACTGATGGTTCCCCCGGCAGCCTCCACCGATGCGCACCAGGGAACTTGAAGTAGTTGAGTCAAGGCAATTTGGTCATTATAAAACCACTTTTGCAAATATATTAGCACATCTGAAAACTGATTAGAGAAGCAGTGAGACTGGCCTTCTTCAGACGTCGGTATCTGCACCATCAGCATTTCTGGGTTTTATTACAGGCTCAAAAATGGCCAGAAGCAAAGATGTTTCATCTGAAACAAATCGTATCAGCCTATCCTATGTTCTGAGAAATGAAGGCTATTCAATGAGACTCCTCTCTTCTTTGGATTTAGTACAACGTATTTTATATGACCTGTATGTAAAAAAAAAAAAAAAAAGTGTGGACCCCAGCAGGAACAGTTGCTACTTTAGTTGCTTGTCTCACTTTGTCCTTGAATTGTCCTTTGGAGGATCACCATGGGTTATAATTTGCTGTGATGACTAAACTATCCATCCATCCATCCATCAATCGTCACACATTGTGCAGGGCTCATTGTGCAGGCCTACAGTACGGTGCACACTTATGCAACCAGACATCACAAGCTATTTCACCACTGTTACTTTAAATTTGAGGACAGACCATGGAATAGATGTACTTATCATTTATAAAAGATAAAGCATTCACACAAACCTAGATAGTTTTGAAGTACTGTATATATGTATATGTATATATATATATATAAGAACATCAAGTGATTACTTCAGATTTAATTTAGACTTTAAATTCAGAATGTCCATAGATTTCATCATGAAGGTCACATCCTTTTCATATGGTTAATTTTCTGTATAAATTATGAAAACACAGAGGCACATGTCTCCACAAAAGTTTAAAGCTTTCAAACAAAGCCCCCCCCCCCCTGACAACTGTTAATTAGGAGTCTTTTAAAGGCTTCAGAACACTCCGTATTTCTAAAACGTGTCGTTAGCCAATGAAAGAGCACTACTCACGTTCCCAACTGAAAACGTTGATTGGCTGCAGGTCCTTGGGGAAAGGCATGGTGGCACCAGACACCGACAGCAGGCAGGAAGCGAACGTTAGCAACACCAGCGGTGGCTGCCATGGTGACAGCCATGGTGACAGCCAATCAGGAGGGGCCATGTTGAAGTGAAGTGAAGAGGGGTGATGTCATCAAGTCATGGCGGTCACCCTGATGCGATGTGGCTGTTTGAGAATGACGAGGAAACGATTCAGAAGACGTTAACCATCAGAATGATGTGGACAGATCATTTCACTTGTATGTTTAAAGAGTTAAAGGTTCAATAACACAAGGGCTGCTTTTACTTCACATGGACATGTCGACAAATGATACAAAATGTTTGAAGATAACTTGTCTTCACTTTCTAGATCAAACTCAATTGTTTGTATTCAATCATGGCTAGCAAATGTAACACAAAAATAAATGTATTGTTTTTAACAACATGCATATGTCTTATTGTGTTCACCAATTCCCCTTTGTCTACATTATTCAATATATCAAAAACAAATGTTCAACATAGCAGTATGACAATCAGTTCTAAGCCTTTAATTGTGCTTTAGGAGTACCTTTGTGTGAACAGAAATCTCTGTTCAATACCACCTGTGAACTAAGGTCTAGTGGCAACAATTACACATACACACACGCATGCACGCACTGTGTAGGTTTATGTGATAGAGTGAAATAATTGTGCATGTGTGTGTGTGTGGAGAGCTGAACTCATTTTGGCTAGGCCAACCTACCTACCCCAGTGCTATAAATTACAAACGATTAGCATTTAGTCAGGTGGCTAGCCTTGCATTACCTCAGGTCTCAAGTTTAGGCTCTATCATAAATTACAAAGATTAGCATAGAATTAGTTTGGCATGAGTAATAGCATGGTGTGTTTTATTGCAATTGTTGTGATATAGGCTTTACACCTTAGAGTGGTTTGTACAAATGTTATGTCAAACTAAACACTGTTTTGTTCAAACAAATGCTACAAATCCCTTCCAGGGACAACAAAAACAATGAGAGACAAATAGGAAATGTGTACTTCCAGTTCAGTCATATTTGTGTGATACAGGACAAGAGACTGAATGGAGGGTTGCCAATTCATGCGTTTGTCGTGTGCCAAACCCTTTTACAGTATGTCCTGTCTCATGCTAGCATGAAAAGAAAACACCATTGACTTCAATGCGTCTCACGCAGAAAAATCCAGCTGTTTTGGACAATCGCTGTCAATCTGACTGATTCCCACGCCAAGTCAGCCTTTAAAGTTCTCTGTCACAACTCTGTGAATGAATATACTGTATTCACGAGTGTGTGCGCAATGGGCACGCGCACATCAAAACTGTACTAAATAAACGAATAAGGTTTCAACAAATCTAAGACTACATGTCTCACCTTGAGAAAAGGAGAATATAATCCTGGAATTTGTAATAAGAGAGAAACACAAAAATAAGAAAATATTATTTATATTCTAATATGCATGTAACTAGAGTTGCTGTCAAGATGTTAACAGTACTGGATTGTCTTGTGTCTTGAGTCCTCAGATCTCTATTCTAGAGGCCAAAGCAGAATCCATCCATCCATCTTCATCCGCTTATCCAGAGTCGGATCGCGGGGGCAGCAGCTCCCGCAGCAGAATGTTTAGCCTAATGCATCGTTTATTCAAGATATACAATACACGCAAATATGCTATATTTAATATACAGTATTTTATATAAATGTTGCAGCGCAAATGTTGTAACACAGCTGATAAATGTTGGCCATTAAAAATTTTTTTAAATTAATGCATTGTCAGATAAAGGGGTGTGGCCGGTTACATTTTTACACGGTAATAACACAACGCAACTAATATTATTTATCTAAATTGCTTTAGCCCATTTTCTTGAAATTGTTTGACAAGTATCAAGCCATCTTGCTACTGCAAGCTCTGCCAAGCCAGACGTGCCACAATCAAGGCATTAGCAGGTGATTCATCACCTTAAAAAACAAACAAAAAGAATAAACAAAAGGATTCAGACAAATTTGGACGTTGATTTTCAAACCCAGTCAGCACCACCGAACACCAATCAAAACAAGGCCCACGATTAGTCTACAAATCAACTACAGTCGTCTGGAAGCTGATTGGTCAGAGGCTTGCTGGAAAACTGTAAGGTTTCCAACGGAAAGTTCATAGATTATATTCTTACTGTACATATGCTATACAGCAGAGGTCTTCAACCCTGGTCCTGGGGGACCCCTGCCCTGCATGTTTTATAAGGCTCATGATCATAGCATCGTTTATCCTCATGGGCTTCGGTAATAGTGTGTTGGAGCAGGGAGACATCTAAAACGTGCAGGGCAGGGGTCCCCCAGGACCAGGGTTGAAGACCTCTGCTTTACAGTGTATTAAAAGTCTGGGATTCTCTAGAAGTTGTGATTTATTCTCAGAACAAAAACACCTCCATTTATGCATTATTATTATTATTATTATTTAGCATGCTGCTAAGAAAATGCAGATTTTATTTAAGATTGTAAAAACAAAAACAAAAGGTGTCTCCCTATCTTTGCATCTTGGTACCTGGATAGATGAAACACTGAATTTGAATGAGCTAAACTAAAAGTGATAAAGCTAAAAGTAAATCAGATGGGGTTCAAGGGAGTTTAACTGCACTTGATTATGGAGACGTTTAAGGCTGCATCGTTCGGTGGTGTGTCAAGGACTTGAAAGGTAAAGTCAAATTGACTTTGGCATCAACTAGGGATGGCACGATCCAGTTTTCAGTCCCGATACCGGAACTTTGGGTATTGGCTGATATCAAGTACCGATCTGATTCCAGTGTTATATAAAGTTTTAAATTAATTTGCAAAGTAAATGACAGCTAATCTCTATTTTAGGACTTAGATGCATTTTAGAAACCTGCTGCTGATACTGTATGTGTGGCCTGGGTAGGTTAGACATGGCTGATGCTTGACAGTAGACCTACATGTGTAAATTAATTGAATTGGATAAGCCCCATGGATCGGTTACAACTGTCACCAACACCGATCCAGCTATACAAGTCCGATCCAGCTATTTAAGTCAATATCGGACCGATTTCCGATCTCAGTATCGTATCGGTGCCATCCCTAGCATCAACACGCATCAGACTCCTCCAGTGGATGTTGCCCCGTTAAAAAAAATCTAAAATCCTGGCGTCTCTTTACAGGCATGTTTCTGTTTGCACCCTAAAACATCTGGATACATGGGGCACTGAAAGGTAAAGTCAGCTATTGCAAGCGAATTGTATAAGCCAGCCCTGGCTCCGTAGATAGGAACATAAACAAAGTGGTGAACACTGCACACAAAAACAAAGCCATAGTACTACCAGAGACACTATAGAAGGACTTTGGTACTACGCTTTGCTTCACAATGTGCTTCAACGTGTGGGGCGGCACTGCAGAGGGACATCGTTTTGATTTGAACTCGAAGTTAGCAAGCATTCAAGAGAATAACTAACCCCTGCTTTTAAGGTTAATTAATAATTGAAGACCACTAACGCATCATTGTGATCTTTACAAAATGGTGAAATGTTCCTCCCTTCATACAAGATGGTTGAAAAACACTGGAAGATATTTGTGTATAAGGAAGTGCTAGAAATATTGCAGATTCATATGCACTTTGCGAATATGCAAAAACAAAACAAAAATCTATTGCATTTTATGCTGTTCAACGGCACGCCGGCACAAGGCTTAAAATCGCAAACGCCAGTGTCAGATTGTGTCTTACAGTGCTCTTCTGGTTGTCCTGTGCACTTGGTACATATAAGAACGCACTTTCAAGATTCCGTAGCCCCTAATCTCGATTCACTTGCCTCCTTGTGACAATGAGCAAAGCTTCTGTAAGCACGAATCGCCTTTTTTATCTGCCCGTGTCTACCTACAGTATTGATGTCTATGCTAACACACTGTACAAACCTACAATTAAATATGGTGCGGGATATTGTCAGGTGTGATTTGCCTAGTGTTACCAACTCCAGTTTCTAGCACCTACTGTAGCAACTACTGAGCAAGATTTCCCGGTTTCCACGTTTTGGTGAAATACTAAAACAGCAGCATCCATGACAATGCACACTTGACTGCAGACAAAAGACAAGAGTAAAATATTTAAAATGTGAGAGAAAATATACTTTAAATGAAAAGAAATAAGGTGACTGTGTATTGACGTGAAGTGAGCACACACGTCAAACTTCCTTTCACCCAGTCAAGAAATCATTCAGTGGTTGAGGAGCAAAATGCATGTGTGGTCGTCACAAACCATGGCAGGCGTGTTGTAGAGCCAGAACCATGATCACACATACAGAAGGTAATACCACCACGAGCATGCACACACACACACACACACGCACACACTCACACTAGTTCTTGCATGTAATGTAAGATTGTGTGTGTGCATGTGATTGAGTGAGTGAGTGAATGAGATATAGAAAGACATTACAGTATATACATGTGTGTGTGTGCCTTCATGTGCATGTTATCTATTTAGCAATGTTAGCCTGGAAAACCCCCGAGCCAGACAGAAAAGTGTTGAGTGTGTGTGTGTGTGTGTGTGTGCGTGCAGTGTCAGAGTAAAGGACACATTCTTGGAGTAAAGGGAATATCTGGGACAGACGATGAGTTATGACATCCCAGATATCACTCTCTAGACAATTTATTGTAATTGACACAATTCTTGAAGATTAACAAAATACTTAGAAATTAATGTAAAATTACCTCCTTATAGGTGACTTGAGCGTCCCGACTTAAATATTGAGGACCCTAGTTTCCGTGTCAAGAGGCAGGTCGAGCTAAGCTGTGGACAATACTTTTTTGCTAATTTCAGGACATGTGGCGGTGGTAATTGTGGCACAGTTGAATAACTATATATATGTGTGTGTGTGTGTGTGTGTGTGTGTATATAACCGTTTGCTGAAAAAAAAAACCAGTTCCGCTTACAAACAATCTCCTTGGCTTTGCAATGCGTTTAAATGTGTGGGGGCGGAGCCTCTAAGGGCGTTTTGTTTTGTATTTGAGCCTAACGTTAGCAAGCGTTCTCGAGAATGATTAACCCTGCCTTTAATTCTGTGCCAATGATTTTGGCCGTTGCCTTTACAGGCCTCAGTGCCCGTCTGAGACCATGAGCAGTCAGCCAGGTTGTTAGGGTTAGGGTTAGGGTAACGTTCCCTTTTGACTTTGGTCATGAATGAACAGTTCCCAGACTGACGCAGAGCAGGACAAAACACTCTGCATATTGGGTTCGACCAAGGAGCGACTTCAGCATGCAAACATGCATCTCAATACTCACTGAGCATATGGAGGAAACACTGACCCAGGAGCCATTATTACCTTTGAAACATTCAATATTCCTCAGAATGTATGCGTGTGGAGAACGTCCACGGTGCAAACATGAGGTTTGGTGGCATGAAGGGTGATCGTTTATTTGTTTCTTTTGACAAACTTGACCTTTCAAGCTGTCCGCCGGTTGGTTGTCTCTTGCGCCCGCGGGCTCTCCCTCGCTTGCGTTTCTTTCCATGTATGCACCTGAGTACGTGTGTGTAAATGTCAATTTTCTTGACATATTATATTACATCTTTGGGTTACCACGGTGACCATATTGCCCCACCACCCTCATGCTGGACAGTAGCCAGCTGCCATGCAATTAAATGTGTGTGTGTGTGTGTGTGTGTGTGTGTATGTGTGTGTGCACACATATAGATAGATAGATTGATAGACACATAGATAGACAGACAGACAGACAGACAGACAGACAGATGCCCCCACATTTCGTTATTCTGTTCAGTTTTCAGAATTCTGTTGGAACAAATACATAATTTCAATACATTTAAATATGTTCATATAAAGCACTATAGCAACATGAGCTAGACACAAGTAGAGGAGAGAGTCTAGGAGATCTGGGAGCAGCCAATGATGATTCAATCTATATCTGGACTTAAGCAGGGAAACTGCAGGATTTGAGGAAAGATTCATAAACAGGACTTGTTTGGGACATTTAGCTGCAGGCCAATGAGACTGGTTTCTCAACCAGATCTAAGGAGACCACTGTCCACACTCTTATTTACAAGTAATCAGATCAGATTTGTTTGTCCAGACATCACCAAACCCATCTGCATGGGTTGCTGTGGTAACGACAAAGGCTAGAGTAACTACGTAGCTATGCTGCTTCCATGCGCAGGAGAGATATAGGTGCATCATCTTGCCCAGCAGAACAATCAAATTGCGTTACTTGTAGTAAAATGTTCAATATAACCACAATTGTATTTAAATGTGTTAAAATAATAATGTATAGAGTACATACTGTATGTATTCACTTATTTAAAAGGAGTGGGTCTGCCTTCATTCACCTTACGAGCCAGTGTCAGAAAACATCCCCATGTGATTCGACCGCCTGATAATGATGTGATTGACAATTGTATCAAGAAAAACTTTGAATAAAGAGTTTGCTAAATAAATCTAGGCAATTGCAACATCAGGCTGGTCTTACCGCCAGAATAGTTGTACATTAGCAAAAAACTATTTGTCAAAGCAAGAAATACTTTTATAGAGAACTTTTCATTATGGCATCGCTAATTTATTTTTTTTATATTAGAGTATGAGACACAGAGAGAGACAGAGAAAGAGATCGATATTGATCCTCTTGTGGTCTGTGCTGTGACAGACAATGCGACTTATAAATACTAGAACACAATATTGTTCTGATCTAATATGATCCACTATGGCAAAACAGATGTTTTTTTGTTGCAGCCAATAGAATGACATTTTCCAGTGAGGTTGGACAACTTTGATGTGTCCAGCTGCTGAAGGCGTAACATTGTCTCCACAAAAATGACATTGCATAATATAATGTAACTTGTAATGGTACTTACAGTTGGATGTGTTGCGTGATGGACAGGGGAACGCTCTAATCAAATGGCAGAAGGTATCGGAGTGTTAGTAATGGGGGCGGACCCCCTCAGGTGGAGTCCGAGGATATTTTCTGAAACACAAGAAGAAAGTAAAGTAACTTAACTTACAGAAGACAAGTAAAAAGTGCCAATTATTGCTTTGGGGATTTGGGAGACAGCCTACAATCCTTCAATGTGTACTACTGTACTGTAGTTGACCTGGTTCTCAAACCAGGGCCAGGGGATACGTGACTCAGGTCCCTCTCCTTGTCGGTGGCCCTGTAGGGCACGTTCACATCTGGCTCGTTCAGAGCCATTAAATCAGAACGTGGAGCATCCACCCCCCCGCCCCCCACACACTCCCCACCCCCCCCAGTTCGGTTTGTTTGGACACATGAAAACACTCACACTCTGACTCAAAACTAATAGAGCGGACCAAGACTGCTTAGAGGGGGTGGTCTTGGTGGTCGTGGTTTCCAATCAAACTCTAGAGCTGTTGGTTTGCAGTGAGAAACGAACCGACCCAGTGAAGCGGGACAACTCGGCACAAACAAAAGCATGGCCACTAAAACAATGACCAACAACAACATGTCGATATGTCTCAAGTACAAAAACCCTCAACCCAAAAAATGTCTACAATGTCGGCGTGTTGCCGGCCCTGTGGATGTTCCGCTCTAGACTTTCCCATGTGAACACAAAACAAACCAAAGGACGCAAAACATTATCTATTGACACAGAACAACAAAAGCCATGTGTGCGAAAGTGTTCCAGTTTAAAAACAGATACTGAAAATTGTGTTGGGAAAGGTACACGATGAATGCCTTAAGTTTTAAGGCAGTTTACTTTCTACATACAAGATGCAAATGAACACAAGATTATTCATTACAACACGTTATCTTGTCTACATGTCATTGTGCATGTTTGTTAATGAGGCTAAATCAGGGCATTTTACATAAAATAACAGAATAATCCTAACAAGCTAATATGAGTTGTGAAGAAGTGGTGCGTCCAATTAAAGCTATCTTACAGTACATTACAGTACATAGCTTAATTAGGTGCATGGCATGCCATGGCAGATCATATGAGATTGTGAGCACAATACTATACAAAAAACATTTTCTATCACTTACAGTCATAAGCATACATTTGTAATTTAAACTAAGGCTCAGGAACTTTCCAGAATGGATCTCAAAAACATAACCAGGATGTTTAGCTAGTATGACAAAGGTCAAGCTTGTTACCCCCCCCCCCTCCTATATTTTTTCATTTGTAATTACATTTGTCACTTTTTTGGTAATTATTTATTTGATAAATCAAAAACCAATGTAAAATATGACTCAAGGCTCATGGCGTTACCTATACTGTATTTACGTTCAATGAACTGAAACATCCAGTTAAGTTACTTAAGTTACAGTGAGGAGCAGTGTCTTGGATTGGGTAATTGGTCATCATGGCTGACTGAATACAGCAGTCATTTGTGGCCTGTCAAGCTCATGAAACACAGTCAACACATGTTAAGGTTTATACAGTACAAGAATGTTGCAAAGAGTTTTGGGTAAATGCATTGTTCAGTTTAAAAGGTTCACTTAATGAAGCGATTGTTCAATCTACTGAATTTACATCCACACCAAAGCTCTCCAGCCAATAAGCAATCACATTGTTCATTCTATCCAATCACTGCCGGCACATGCACAATAAAAGCCCAAATTGCCTGTATGAGCGAACATGTCTGATCCACAATAGAACACAAATCCTTCCAATCCTGCTCCTCCTCTACTCGGTCTAATGAAAGACCCTCTCTCATCTCTCTTTCACTTATTGCTTTGTTCATGAACTATCCCTTTTCTTTCCAAACACGTCCACCTGTTCTCAAACACATGTTGTTTCACATTTGTGCAACAGAAGTGCAAATTTACACCTACAATAAAGATTCACCTTCCTTTAAACCCCCCCTCCCGAGTGCTGCAGTGCACAAATTCAAAATAATGTTTGCAGAAATTGTAAAATTCTTTCAGCCTTGCTTCAATAGATTACGAAGCTTAAGTGTTTCGCTGACTTTACCTTTATTATAATAGAAAAACAATCATGCAGGTGCAAATATTCTAAAGATTATCACTCAGCTCGCAATGCTCACAAACTGACATTCATTAAGTATACATACTGTCCTCACACACACACACGTGGGGGTGTGATTTGTTCATTTCACAGTTATTTTACTGCTCGCCTTCCTACTATCATTTATTGTGCATGCTCATTTTGCTCCCCTCCTCCTGCGATCCATCCATCATTCTCATCCATGTCTAATCTATCCCTCCATCCATCTATTAAAGCTATATGCATTTGCTCTTCGTCAACTCAATCCTGTAATCTGCCTTCACTTCCTTTTACAGGTATATGCATTTCTTATTATGACCTTTACATGAAGCTGAACAGACTCACGTGGAGCTTGTTATGTAAACGCAAAAAAAGCTTGCAGAGGAAACGCTAAGAATGGGTGTAGGGCAGTCTAAGGGCCCTGGCTAGATTGGCCAATCCTATGCTTTGCAATGATCAGCTGAGCAGTCTGGTCACACTGAGATAAAGTGGGCAGTGAGCTGATTGTGATCAGCTGACATTTGAGCTTAAGGCGTAACTTACCTGAACTATCGCTATGCTTGATTTCAGGCGAGCAACAAAGTAATATGAATAGGATCATTAACAGCTTGTCTGATCCAAGAAATAGTGGCAACGCAGCGTGACTAAGAGACAAGCTAAACATGCACTTTTAAATTATTACTTGTAGTGTTGTTCCTGCTTCTATAACATTATTCCATTACACTCTACGCTCTTTTGACTCAATGTATTGTCTTGGTTGCCATGCCGATAGGCTGCCCTTCTTCACCTGTGTGGGCCACATGTGCCATTAGCTCTAGTACAGTGTACTCCGTCACCCTGCTCTTCTGTTATCCGTGCCTAGTAGGGATGGGACGATATACGATATTATCGTTTATGGAGATGAACGTACTGACGATAATCTTATCGTGGTGAATTTCCATTATCGTGATAATCATGAATATTCTCACATAATTATGAATATTTTCACAAGTGATTTGAAAAATGCTGTCTAGCTCACTTGTATTGATTTACTATTGATTTTCTTCTTTCCAGTCAATCACCACCATGGCTGAAGGCTCGGCCTGCCCATTGTGTCCCCACATAGAATTGATTAATCAGATTAGTTTAAATACTGGTTTCAAAACAAAAAGAACAACAAAAGATACAGCACATATGTGTCATCATAATAAAAATAATTGTTTCTTAACTAAAGTAATTCAAGTGTTGTAAGAGCCGAAATAGAAAATGTATTAACGATAATTTGTATTTTATTTAAAACGATTATGGACATTTCATTACAATTAATTTGGCTTAAAATGTCCATAATCGTTTTGTAGTAGTATTGTAAAAGTAGTGTAGTGTAGAAGTATGTTTAATAATAATATAAAATATCGTAATTATTAATTAGCAATTATTCTGGCCAGGATATTCATGATATGCATTGTTCATATTGTCCCATGCCTAGCGTCTATCCAACGTTATTCAGGCCCGTTTGCTCTGTGTCTTTGCCCCAGTGGAGTACCCTCTGCACGAATGGACTAGAGTGAGAGGCTTGAGTCTTGCTGCTTCGTGTGTTGGACATCCACCCATGACAGTTATCATTGAGTATGGAGGTAACTGGACAGTGTCATCTTTGTGTTCTTTTCATACTGGGCTTGAAGCAACACTGTTGTATTGTGGAGACTCGTGATGGTGCAAAAGACATGTCATTTATCAAGGGTAACAACACCAAAAAGATGCAAACAATACCGTAGAACAGAACTCTGCAGTAAGCTCAGTGTGTATATACAGAGCTGCCAGGAAAAAGGGGCAGAACGGTGCCTATTCTCCTACCAGACAGAACAAAAGAATCAAGTGATTTACTGATTTCAGAGAGGAAGTTGGATTTCCCGCTGATGACCCGTTTCTTGGCTTTATCAGCGCGTCCTGGCGAAAACACATGCATTCTTGCATGCATGTGTGGAATTTGCAAGAAAACAAGACAGGACACCCAGAGCTTCTAGCCAGCGTTGGGCAAGTTACTAATTGTAATGAGTTACTAGTTACTTATTACTCATTCAAAAACTAATAATATTAGTTTACTTATTACTGGATTTTAAAAGTAATTAGTTACATTACTAGTTGCATTACTATTGCATCACTGCCCTGCCTCACCCCTTCTGAAAAATGTGTAGCCAGCTCATTTGAGAATTGAATTCTCTTCATTGGAACTATAATAAACCTTAGGAGTCAACAATCAGCCAAAGTGAAAACATTGCAGCCTCTCAAACCAGATGACTGGACAGATTGGTTCAATTAGCCTACTCTATGTTTGCTAGGACCAGAATCCTTGTTCTTGTAACGCAGTAATGCAGCATTACTTGGATTAGTAATTGTAATAATATTTTGGAAAAAGTAATAAGTTACACTACTAGTTACTGAAAAAAGTAATAATATTACATTAAATTGTTACTGCCCAACACTGGATATAGCATACTGCGAACACCCTCTGTCAGCTCATACATGTTGATGCACACAAACTCGAACAAGGCCGTTTGAAACCACTGGGTGTTTCAGTTAAAGGTTTATACAAGTTATTGTAATGACACTCTAAGTTAATATACAAGATATTGTAATGACACTTCGGTGATACTCACGGTGAGTAATTAAAAACTATTTGAGGAGCTGCAAGTTGTTTAGTGGATGCAAGTTGCACTTTTCTTTTTTAAATGTCAAGTAGACATAGGGACCTTTATTCCTCTTTGTAAGTCTAGTGGTGTTTGCTGGTGTATTTTAATGTCCCGGCGTTGCAGAGAAGAGGCCGGCCACTACAGAGAGCAGGGGACAGACATGGGACTAGTCAGAGAGAGAATAAAAGGTACAGCCGTGTTACAGTTCACACTACACGACTTTTAAAGTTGTTAGATCGATGTGCAGCACACACTACACGACTGTCTCTCTTGTAGTCGGGTATATTGACGTCGTCGCGTGATTGGTCAGCAACAGGGGGTCTCACACACACAAGATGTTTCACCCGACAAAGTCAAACTGGTGCTTGGAGATAAGAGTTTCTCACACAAACTGGATGTAACATACAGTATAGGCCTATCCCTCTGTTGTAGCGTTCGCACATCGTTAACAAAGAGCCGGTACATTTCTCAATATATTATTTCAATCACAACATTTCCCCACCGCTGGTGCGGTTAGAATTGTTTAAAGTCATTCAAATGTAAACCGTTATAGACAAGGGATACACGTTTCAGAGACTACAGCCCTACCTATGACATAATTACTGACGTAAATCAATCCACTGAGCCAAACATTTATCAATATAAACTTTTGTAAAGCTCTGGTTTCAAACCAGCGATCTCAGTGTTATAAGCGCAAAAGTGCAATGCATATCATGGTGAGCTAACGACCAGTTGCAGTACTAATAACTGCTGCATCCTCACTAGCCTGAGGATTTCAAGTGAAAAGGACTCAGATTAATCAGATTAATCAAATCATCTGGATCTTTGGTTCTTTGCTCACGTGACACAAAGACTCAAAATACCAAACGAATAATTTGCTTTGTCGAAAGAGGGGGCGGGGTGAGCAGTGGCTTGTTTGAGTCACTGAAAACCGAGTGTAATCTGAAAACGGAGTATAAATATGCATAATATGGTGCTATTCCACATTATCTATGTGGTGTTTTCACCTAAGCTTGTCAGCTACTGTACAGAACTCAAGAAACTATGTCAACACGGGAAACGGGGCATGGAATGACTCCTATAAATTGCTCATTACTAAATTTGAGCACATGCTTGCGTTTCAATGCAATGCTGCGGTTGTAAACATGTAGAATAGACAACCGCCCACATTGTTTTGCAGCTCTAGGATGTCATTATCAAGCAGCGGGAGGGGAAGACATCACGTTTGACTCTGGAGAGCTATAAGAAAGCCAAGTACAAACCCCATAAATGAGGACTTTTATGAAACCCTCTCACCATTAGAGAAAGTGCTGAGCAAGCTACAAACCTGCATAGACGTCAGGGGGAAAAAAAAGGTGACGAAAGGTACCCATTTTCCTAACAGAGAGAATTAAGGAATCCATTGATTTGTTGATTGGATGGAGAGATGAGGCCGGCATACCTCCTTAAAACCCTTCTCTCTTTAAATAGGAACATAAACAAAGTGGTGAGTACCTGACATCCCAACTCTCCCACATTTTTATAGCAGCTCCCTGACGCCCGCAAATACTATACAATGTAAGTGTGAAAGTATTATGGTAATGTACGAGTATCGTAACTAATTCAATTTAATACCCAGTAGTATATTACGTAATATTATTACTTTTTGAAGAAGTAATAAGTAAATAGTAACTTATTACAATTCCCGAGTTATTTGCCAAACGCTGATTACAAGCACATACAGATGTCTGACATTTAAAGTGGTGCCTTTGCGTTTAGCGTCGTTTAATTTTGCGAGTACTTGAGAAGGCCAGTAGAGGCGCCAGAGTTCCTATTATTGTAGCTGTATGTGGGATGAGCCGGACTGTATGTCTCTTGCGCTACAAGATCTGCGAGAGGGCCATACAGTAGATCATGACATAGTATCTTTTAAGTATAATCTACATTCAGATTTTTTTATTCATACATTTTTCAACCGGGTTTGTTAGTTACATTTTTTTCTGAAAATACTTATTTTTAGTTTAGTATGCCTATTTGTCAGGGGCGAGATACTAAGAAATTGCTAAATGTATTATTATTATTGTATTTATATTCTACAAAAATAGGCTGCACCTCATTTTATACAGTAAGTTATACTGTAAGTTATACTATAGCCTACTGTAAGCATAGTAAGTTATACGGCAAGTTGTCCATCACGCGCTTTATGAATACTCATGCGTAGATAAATGCTGCCTCTCTATATTATGGTTCTAACACAGCACAGATACAAACAAATTAGCTCATTCATTTAACCCTCGCGCTGTCCTAAGGCATTTCAGCAGACTAGCAGCAGAGGGAGCAAACCGCGGAATGTCATATGTC
>JAODUH010034895.1:6890-21780 GCA_027564835.1 Typhlichthys subterraneus
GTTGTGTGTACATTACACATAATACAGTATGTGCTGTGATGGAGGTTGTGTGCACATTACACATAATACAGTATGTGATGGAGGTTGTGTGTACATTACACATAATACAGTATGTGCTGTGATGGAGGAGGTTGGTTCTCACAGTAGCTCCAGAGAGGCCAGGCCATCAAATACTCCTCTAGGCAGCTCTGTGATCTTGTTACCATACAGCACCCTGCAGAGGACATGAGGGGAAACGCACAACACCATGAGAAGACAAGGAAAAGCCCCCCCACACACACACACACACAAACACAAGTACATACACACAGTACATGTACAGTGACAAAATATATATATATATATATATTCCAATGAGGGAAAGTACTTGTTTATTAATATTATTACAATATTTTTGTAAAGAAAGCAAATAAATGTGGGACAACTAAAAGAAATGTGGGACAAAGGACAAATGTGAAAAACAGATGTGTGACAGTTATATGAGTTAAATTATGGAAGAATTAAATTAAATAATGTAGTAATATGTGCACCTTTAACAATATTTATTTAGTATATAATGCAATTGAAATATACAAAGGATATGACAAACAATGGTAAATCACAGAAAATAATGTTTTGGTTATGTTTTCTTTTCTTTTATTTATTGTTGTATTATTATATGGGTATAGCAAGAGTAATGCTTTGATAAGTATTAAGGGTAGGAAAAATACGCTTAGGCTTCAGACTGCAAGTTTTTTTCTGGTCAGAATATATTATATAATGATTTAATTATTTCCATTGATTGACTTGATAATGTTACCATTGGGGAAATAAACACTTAACAAAACAAACAAACAAACAAACAAACAATATGCTCATTCATTCAGTGAGCCATCTGGAATAGATGTGTAGATACCTTTTGATATAAGGGTACTAAGACTGACACACACACACACACACACACACACACACACACACACACACACACAGGACTACATCCTCATTCATCATAGGTGTCTAGGGAAGGCTTGGATGGTTCATGCACACATATGCATGTGTTTACACTACATATGCGCACACAGCATCATATATGATTCATTAATAACACCCATAAATCAAGGCACACAAGACATGCTACACTGAGACACACACACACACACAGCCTTACGTACAGGGAGTTGAGTGCTCGGAGACCCTGAAAGGCATCAGTGGCGATCTCAGATATCTGGTTGTTGCTGAGGTCTCTGACAGCAGCACACAGAACACATCAGTGACATACTGTATGTAAACACACTAGCATCTTTCAGATTAGCGGCTGTCAATGTGCATTCAGATTCAGCTGTGTCTTCACCCATAAATCAAAAGATTAGAACTAATGAATGAACTGTTCTAAGATGCTGCTTGATGTTGATAGGTCTTACACACCACATACACCGCACCGGTGTATCCATAGCGCAAAGACCAGTGCCCTTGAACAGGTTTTGTCTCTTGAATTATGATGTTGCAGTCAACTCAGCAAATATTAGCTTGGTAAACATAGTAATGGTAGGATGGTTTCTGTAGGGTCTGACTCCCAAAGAGATATACAGTAAATATATATATCTAAAAGATATCTAGAGACATAATTAAAAGATATCTAGATACAGACAGATAGACAGACAGACATGTAAAAAGACAGAGAGATAGATAGAAAGCGTACATTCGCCGGAGCTTCTTGTAGGATGTGAAGGCTCCTGGAGGAACCGACTTGATTCCGTTCTGTTCCAAGCGACTGGAGTAAAGACATCAAGGACAAAACCTTAACAAGCTCTACAGCGACTAGGACTAATCCTAAAGTTATTGAAACACTTCTTCTAAGAAGAGCGTTTGTTTGATCATGCTTACACAACCCTGTTCTCTAGAGAGCGTATGCCTACGTACATTTCAGTCATGGCCTCTGGAAGGTGTGCGGGGATAGCCGTGAGACCCCTGCCTCGACAGTCCACAATGTTGTTGCTGCAGGAACACATGGGGGGGCAGGAGCCAGACGCCAGGCTACAAGGCTGGACAAATGCACTGCCGCTGTTGCCTAGGACCGGAATGACCTATGACTTCATGTTCAATGTAAGCATCATACGCTGCTACTGGAAGTCCATTGAAACACACGTCTCTAGCTGCGTTATTCACAAATACATTTTGCATATAAACACCATATTCAGTCTCTAAGCTCCTCAATATATGAGCCCCTCAATATACTCACACATACAATATAAATATTGGGTCTGTTTGCAGTCATTGCATTCTAATAGGCGTAGACCTCTGGTTCATTTTTAAACTATTGGAGCACCCTTTAACCTTTTTCAATTGCTTCATCTAACTGTATTATTTCAAAACCACCACTTGACCCCAACACTTACAGTATTTAATGTCATCGCACTGCCACCTCCATGCTGGCTGATTGGTCCACCATCCATAGTGGCTGTGCAAATGCTACAGCAAACATGGGTCCCATAATCTCAGCAAAGTCTGGTGGAGCCAGGCTAATGTAATAGACCCTCTTCACCATTCTTCCATTAAGAGATAATAATTCATTGTACTTGGATTAAATGACATGTCACTGCTGGGCCGGTGTACCTGAGCAGGTGAAGTCACTTTTATGCAGCTCGGCAAGGTTTAGCCCCCGCAGGTTGGGAGGGGAACTGCACTGCGTGTAGAGGCCCAGCACTGGTCTCTGTCTGAGCCAGGGAGAGAGCCAGGCCAGATGGCAGTCACACCGCAGTGAGTTGGAGTGCAGGCGGCTGGTTTGGGGGAGGATGAGGCAATAGAGGAGAGAGTAGAGGTTCAATAGAGAAGAGAAGAAATAAAGGAAACAAAAAAAGATTTTACTTTACAGTTGGTTATCTCTGATAACCTGACCATTCCTGGCAGCCTTTGTGCCATAGTGTGCACAAGACTAGCTATAGAAAATGAGACTTTGACTATGTGTAATAGCAGTTGAGTTTAGCTAGTCGCCGAACATCAAAGGAACTCAAACAAGCCAAAACCTTACTGGTGTAGTTGTCATGACCTGCCATCCGTCTGCCCTGTTAACTACTAGTGTTGTAGTGAGGACAACCAATGGCGAACTACTGGTGTTGTAGTGAGGACAGTGAACTACAGGTACTCACAAAGTCCGAAGCTTGGGCATGTGGTTGAAGCTGGACACAGGAATGCTACTGATGTTGTTGTTGTTCAATGTGCTGTTTGAGAAAGAAAGAGCAAAGAGAGAGGTAGGGAAAAGAGGCTGACACCGAGAAAGTCAGTAAGAGTGAAAGAAAACACTGCATAATTTCACACACATACACACCCAATGATCTACACACAGCACACTTTTATAACATTTATTACAGTTTTCATCATACCTATATTCACATCAAAGTATATGTTGTTCTCCATTTAGTGAAAGAGAACAAGGAAATCATATAAAATATTATTTATTAACACATATGGCTACAATGTGCACCTGTTGTGCATATAACAATTAGCATACTGTATAAATTCAGAGCTTTGATTAGCTCGTCTACTGACATCATCACAGCAACTTCCAGCTGGTGAAATTGTACTGAAAGTCTAACAAAATGCAAGTAAAGAATAAAAACTGCATATACATTAAAAAAACCTAATACACTCAACTCTGTATTGTCAATGAGTCTTATTATCTACATTAAAACACAATACAGACTCTTGTCTATAAATTAGTCTCATGCAGCTACATTACAACAGTCAGAATACTTACAGTACTTCTAGAGTACGCAGAGCTCGAAAGGCTCCTTCTTCAATACAGATGATATGATTCTTATCCAGTTGCCTGGATAACAACATTAAAATATAACATGATACTATATGGACAGGCATATAGTGTATTCTGCTTTCTAGTGTATACTGTATGTATTACACTGAAACAGTGTGAGTACTATAGTGCTATGGGGAGGAGTAGAGATTAGCTACGACGTTCACAGTCACAAGTGAGATTTAAGTAAAAACTATGTATTTGTAATGTTAATTAAACCACTAATGGCTATACACATATCAAGTAATGTCCCTTTAAATGTATGACTAAAAGTATAAATATTCTGTAGCTTTATTTCAGTTCTTAGTAACATGGTCTAGAATATTGAACATGTAGCATCATCTACACCTACAGGTTTTTCAGCTCAGTGGCTCCTCTGAAAGTTCTCCTGGAGATGGCATGGAGAGCATTTTCACTCAGGTCCCTCAGGGAGAGAGAGAGAGAGAGAGAGAGGGGGGTGGGAGAGAAAGTGATAACTTTGATAACAGGATACTTTGCATTAGTGTCTTCTCTTTCATTTGAATTTATATGTTTCAAGGGCGGTGTGCTTTGATATCCATCTGACACAAATGATGCTAATCAAATGTGCAAAGCATTATGAAATGTTTGAAAGTAATAAAATCATCATGAGAACCTCCAAGAACATATAAATACCCATAGGCCTTGTCAAGCCCATCACCGGGTAACGGAGCAAACACACGTCTGTATGCAGGACTGAGTTAGACCTAGCCAGGTAGGTTAAACCCATCCTGTTACTGCCAGCTCTTACCATTTGGTCCACTATCAGACTATTCTGTAAAGCGCAAACCTTTTGCTAGCTACAGGGTGTCAAAAGGCACTATTGCTTTGGGCACCAACTGAACTACCAATGTGGACAGTAAGTGGTCTAATTAAGCAAAAGTTCAACATTGCAGTTTTAAGAAATTTTAGATATTGGACATGACATATAGGAGTACGAACAGTGACAGCTATACGTAGAGTATGTCGCACATCTGGAGTTTTTACAGCTATATCTCAGAGTTGTATTACACATACTGAGATGATAAATCACTGCAACAGCTTTATTTTTAACTAACTTAAAAAAAACCTGTGATACCAACCTCTGAGGAACACAGTGCAGGCGTGATTCTATAGTATATAACAAAACTATTGAACTTCAGCAGGATTCAACAAATCGTTTAGATAAAGTGTTTACATCAAATTAATTAAGGAACACTGAATTAAACATTAAACACTAAAAATGTGATACCCTGCTAAATGTCTTGGGTGTGTTTGTGTCAAATGTGGCGTTGAAAGTGAGTTTGTGAATGAGTTCAATAATAAAGTAATGAAAAAGTATAAACAGTAGACATTGAAGAGGTCATGAAAACAATCAGTGTGTGTTAAAGAATGAGAAACAACCCCAAACCAAAGAATGAAAGTTAGAGTGGACAAGATACATAGAAATTAGAGGGATGTAGCAGCTAATAAAACAAAGAAAGACCTCAATATAGGCATGTGTGTGTGTGCGCGCGCGCATGCATGTGCGTGTGTGTGGCTGGACACACTCGGAACACAGTCACTGTAAATACTGTGAACATACGCGCAAATATACACACGCACACACTCAATATTAAAGATGCTTTCCTTTTTGGTTGTCATGATATCAGTTGCTATGGACACAGAGAGGATCTGGAGTCTATGTTTACTGGCTCACAGCTGGACCTGTGTGTGTGTGTGTGTGTGTGTGTGTGTGTGACAAATAGAGAGTGCCACAGTATTTGCTCATTTTGGTATTTTCCATGGGCTCTGTCCTTTATTGCTTCATTCCTGCTTCATTCCCTCATTGTCTGAGCAGACCGCCTGTGGCCTCAACATCAGCCTCCTCTCTCTGTCCTTCTGTCCATCTCTCTTTCAATGTCCTCATGGAGTCCAGCGGGGCGGTGAGAAAGTTTAACTTTCCCACTCTACCTCCCTAACATCACATCACCCCCATATTAACCACTCTGTATAACATATCTAAAACATACCTCCATATAATTGATTATTATTACTCGTATTGCAGTTGTATTAAATTGTGTGTATGTTTATGTTGTTGACTCAAAAACTGCTATTTTGAGCCTGGTGATTTGCTTTGTCAAAATAGTGTATCACATTCCAGATTGTGGGATTTAGTTGCTATTGTATGTTAACACCCCTTAATTCCCCCCAGCTAAATGTATATTGTTGTTGAAAGAATAACATATTTACAATTCCCCCGCAAACCCCAGATTACACATCTAAATCACCATAACAAGCAAAAGGACTCTGCTTAAACACGTGTTTTGAATACGAATCCAGGCTGGAAAGATGTGAGCCTTTGTATTTGGTGACAGGCATAGTTGCAAGATCACATTTAACACTCTAATAGATATTTTAATAGTTCAATTAAATGTAATGTATGTGCCATGCCTTTGCATCGCCTCCCAGTGGCTAGAAGTACACACTACCCCTTTGAGAAAGAACATTTAACATCAATTCTCTGGTGTCTTTAAATATTTTGTAGCATAATGCCATAATCTGATTATATCAGATAAATTAATCATGAGACTGCTGACCAAAGACAATATTTGACCACAAAACCACATACAGTAACCTACACAAGCAGACAAAGGCACACAGACAAACACACGCACCTTGTACACGCCATTGGAAAGTTCATGACCTAATGGTGTGGGACTGGAACCATGGAAACTGTTCAAATTCAGCAAAGCTGGCAGGCAAACACAATCAGTTTGTCTTTTGTGTGCTCTTGAGAATGTCTCTCTTTAAATACAGTCTGCTTGTCTTGAGTTTCTTTGTCTGTGACAGGTTATACTGATCACTTTAACAAATCAAATGAGAGTCAGACCTCATTTGTGTGGGAGCCGTAGTCCTGTCCCAGTAGTCTAAATACTGGATTTTGTTTCAAATCTGGTAGGTAGTCACATGGCCATCATCTACATGCACTATAGCTACACTTTAACAAATCACATCAACACAGGGAAGGCCACCGAAAGGGAACTTTCCCCATGCACACATACAGTAGGTCAACACATGCATATACTGAACGTGCTGTTCACAGTGAATTCTTCACCTAATGTGAACGCGTCGGTCCATTTAGCGACATGCTGCCATCAGTGGCTGTGATGTAGCTTCACAGCGGTAATTAGCCACGCTAGAACACCACAGGCCACAGTGAATCTCCACGCTAATGAAGACAGGTCTGCTGTTGCAGAGTAATGAGACACTCACGGGTCTCAATGTTCATTGCAATGACTACTACATACAACCGCCCCCAACACACACAATTCAGACAGCAAGATGTAATAAAGCTCTACATTATAATGACTAAATCAGGTTCAACTGCAGGTCAAGGTGTGTGTGCGTGTTTGTGTGCAGAAAGCCCTAGAGACCACCACATCCTTATACACACTGTCAAACCAGCACATGCACGCACACGAGCACCTGCACACACACACATACACACACATAGCTGCTGGCTGCCATTAAAACACAAAGAGGTGTTTGTAGGTGTGCATCTCAACTCACCACAATTTACCACATGCACCCATGGCTAACAAAGGAAGACAGAGAGAGAGAGAGAGAGAGAGAGAGAGAGAGAGAGAGAGAGAGAGAGAATAAACCAGAGAGTGAATAGACTGTAGGCAGATGAAAACCAAAGCAGATGGACTCCCATGGTGTGTGTGAGTGAAACACACACTATGACTGTGTGTCCATCTGGTCATTCCACTGATTAAAGAAAAAAAGAAAAAATACACACACGCACATGCACACGCACGCGCACACGCACACACACGCACTACAGGGAGAGGACATATTAAACAGTTTAATTCAGTGTTTGTATCAGCTACCTCATCAGTTACCTGGTGGCTCCAAGCAGAGCCAACACTACAACACCCTGATTCAATAATGGCTGAGAGTATACTTACAGACGAGATAGAGCCTCGTTCTTCTGAAAGAGCAGCTCTGGAAGATGGGAGAGGTGGTTCCTGTTGAGACGACTGTAGGGACACATGGCCTAACCTTGTGATTAACACTTCATGACTAACACTTCCTACTTAATGGAGCCCCGCTGTGTGTATGTATGTGTGTGTGTGTGTGTGTGCGTGCACACACTCACAGTCTCTCAAGTTCCTTCAGATCATCAAAGGCACCTCTCTCAATGTTATTAATCTGGTTCTCCATCAGGTGACTGCAATAACATCACATTAAACATAGCACACACATAATATCAAATTAACATGATGTGACATACATTATTTAGACATTTGAAATAGTAAAGGATTAGACAAGCATTTGTATGTTTGATACTGTCAGCATATAGAAAAATGACTAGGAAATCTTCTCCATTGTTGTTCAAACACCTACAAATAAATCAGTAGTAGGCCTACTATTTATTTGATCAACATCATTTACAAAACAAAAGGCACTTTGCAAACTTTCTTCTTTCTGTGTCAAAACAATAATATCAGATATTGGTATTATTTTTTTTATTTGCTTTGACATTCAACAGTTTTCTGAGAGCAATATTGAGCTAGCCTTTAGCAGTCATTAGCTCCTAACATGCCATCCAAACCTGTTTGTATAATGCAGAAAATGCCGTTAGCAAAACGTGCTGCGTGAGGCATTGTGTTTCCCAGTCAAAGGGCTACATTTAACCACCCTGCCTGCTGGGTAGTTGATACTGACAACAGTAGGACAGCTTTGCATGTCTCGTGTGTCAAGGCTGAACTAAGGTGTTATTCTATTCACTAAGGGTTTCTATGGCGTGACATATGATTCCAGACCAGCAACAACTGATAAAATGTAAAAAAATATAAAAATATAAACTTGTCAAGACACACATTGTCTGTATTTTAAATGAGAACCTGATGATAATTTATACGTTTTGCAGAGTGGTGGATAAATGTTGATGATTTTAGTATTTATTGTACTTTGAGCTTGTACATGTATAAATTGCATTAATTGTATTTGTGTAGATGTAAACCTGCCCAGGGATTGACCAAGAAAATGTTATTCAATGTTCAGTACAGCTACATTTTATCCTGGTATAATGCATCTCCTCACCTGGGATTAATGTTACTATGTATTTGGTCCTTTATAAATAAATGGTCTAAACCAAAAAACTGATTAGTCAGTGAATCTGTAGAAACCATGTTTGAAGGTACTAATAGGGATTAAAGCAAGTAAAGACTGCATTACCTTCTCACACAGAGCTACCTTGACTCTCCGATGATGAGCGTTTGTATAATGACTTTCAGTGTTTCTCCTAAACGTAGGTGTGTGCATGTGTTGATGTTGTGTTTATTTTTGTTGCAAGGTCCAGTCAAACAATAGGTACACATTGTTTTAAACAGTGTGTACGAGAGGTAAATACACCAAAGAGGGGTATTTGGTTTTTACGGGGGGCACAAAAGCAGCCTGCTACCCCAATCACGTACAGTACATATGGTGTATATACAAAACATATAAAACTGTTAACTCACTAATACTGTACATCAAATAACATCCATTACAAAACATTAATTTGATCTTGAGAGACATGCATTGTTAGTTCTCACTATCACAGCGCAAATAGATATATATAAACTATAGTCGTTAAATTAGGTTTTATGGTACATTACATTTGTGTTTATTAAAGCTTTTTAAAGACGTGTGTACATTGAAATAAATATACATACACATATAGTTATGTCTCGTAAAATATTTGCCAGCGCACTGTTAAAGTCATGCTGGTTCAAAGGTCACTCACACTATTTAATTGATTTAGCAACTGCTAAATAACTTTACATACAGCCACAGAAAAAAAACATAAGACCACTGCACAGCACATTCTTGTAATAGTAAATATATAAAATATATCTAAAAAAACATGTATCCTCCTGAGACCCAGCCTATTGATTTGTGTCCTCTGCAGTAGACATTGGATTCACATGCACCTCCTTTTGAGCTTTTTTGTCATTCCCTGATGTTGTAAAGAGGCTTTCTACTGATATGTCCCTTGATGGGCTGGGATGTGGGATACCTCCTCTTTCTTTCCATCCAAAATGGCACATTTTTGGAAAAAGTAAAGGCACTTCAAATATTGTTATTCTATTGTATTTTTTATTATGATGTTCATGTGCATATGTGCTGTCCCTACACCAAGGAAATAATACATTCAAGGGCCAAAGATTGGGCATTTGAACAGCATCAGTCCTGTATGGTTGCATCTGTTCTCACAGGAAGTCACCTATTCTGTGACCAATACCTCATGACAATCAGTGTCATTGATGTGTTACTATGAATGGCTTTAAGAAGTATCCATAATGTATTAATGGATTTATTTGTATGTTTTAAAGTTAAATTCGTTCATGGTTTAATAGTTCAAAATTCACTTTGTGAATGAAGTCTGTGCATGTTTGCAATAATTGCTTCCTACTCTGTGTATACCTCTAATTTTGAAACTATTGGACAGCTAACATGAAAAAAAATAATTCCATTGATTTCAATGCATCTCACGCCAAAAGGCACATATGTCTTGGTCAATCTTTGACAGTCTGAGCAATTCTCATGCCAAGTCAGCTTTGAAAGCTGGCAACTCTACAACAATGCACCCATGGTCCATGCATCCAGGGGCATACAGTATGGTACACATGTAAACCATGCAGGACTCACAGAACTCGCAGGTGTTTGAGTGCAGTGAAGTCGGCTTTACTGACGACAGTCAGGTTGTTTCCGTTCAGATCCCTGAAAGATACAACAGCACACAAACACAGTAAACACACTGTCAGCCATCGCTGACTGTCACTGTCTGTATAAGAGATATAAGAGATGGGAGAGACTATTTCCTCCTTGTCAGTCACTCTATGTCCTACAGAGCTGCAGATTGAATCCAGCAGGTGGGAAGGTCCCTGACTGGGAGGGTTTATTAAACCACAGCAGGCCATTTTGGAAAAACCAAGAAAGAAGTGATTGTTTGAAGATCTTACAAAGAGGAAATACTATATCCTCTCTCTGGACTACTCCTGTTGACTCTGGGGTGGGTCAGAAATGACTATGAGAAAGAAAAGTAGAGAACACCACCATTTATGTTTGGAAGGATCTATATTAGTTTGTTATTTGTGAATACTGTACCTCAACAACCATCAAGGCACATTTAATTTAAATAATGAAAGTAAAGTGTAAATCAGTATACTGTACACACCTACAGTACACCTACACCCATAGACACATCATACAAACAATTCTCCATTCTTCTTTCATAATTCAATCTTTCCATAACAACGTAAATCTATCCACAAGCATCCATTATGTCATGTTCTGCATCTGCATTAGCATTCAGCACTGAAGTGAGCTGCATAACCTCAGTGTTTACAGTGACTGAGATGATATCACTTCTACCATGACAAGGAGGTAAACTGAACTTTGTGTGCTTGTGTGCGTGGTCTGATGTTCTTGGTGAAAACTGGAACAGGATATGACCCTGATTGTCCTATAAGGCCGGTAATGGTTGATTGGCATGTATGTTGACTGAACTGGGTAGACTGTACACCCTGCTGGATATAGTGGTAGTCTGCCACTAGAACAAATCGCATTGAGCCAGGACTTTTACAGCTTTGTGTTTTTATGTCTTGAACTGATTGTTCAAATTGTTCCAGGCCCCTATATTATGTGCAGGCTACATCGTGTATATATTCAAACACATAAACACAAACTTACAAAGGACATCGTGTTTAGCTTCATTTCAATATACAAAATATACAATATACAATATACAGCCCCAATTCTGAACAATTTGGTACAGTAGGCTAAATAAAAGTGAAGTGCTTATTATATAAAACATTCAATTTAAGTGGAATTTGTACATTCCAGTCACCCTGTACTTGATTGGAGAAAATATACAACAACACACTATGTGATGTCTAATCTTGTGAATTCAATTAAATGATTTTGAAATATAAAAATTTTAAAGATGATAACTGTAACACTGTATAACATTATATATGAATATATGTGCACACACATTTAGTAATACCTTTAATGTAAAGAATATATGATGTTATAAACATCACTACACTAAAGACACTTGTTGATGAAGTGAAGTAGAACCCCCCTGCCGCAGTGCCGCCCCTTCATTATTTAGGTCCAGCTAATGTTCCACATTATTCACATAACCTTTGCTGATTAGTATTTTCTGTTATAAAATCCAACTCAGACACTTTTCCGTTCATGTTCACATTTGTGAAAAAATAGGAAGGGGGGGCAATTCTACTTGCTAATCTTCACAAATTGGTGTCTTCTGTGACCTTGCAATTAATAAGTGAAAGCAAAATAAATATCATTATGTTATACAGTGGTAAACCCATTGTCCCAACTTTTTTGGAGTGTGTTGCAGTCATTTGATTTTAAATGAGTGTATATTTTCAGAAAACAATAAAACTCACAAGGTAAAACATCACATCATATGCTGTTGTAGTGTTGCCAATACAGTACTTATTTTTGTTTTTCTTTGCATTTTCCAGAATTCTGTTTCCAGAATGGGGTAGTATTTCACATGTATAGTCTTGCTACACAAAGCTTTCAGCAAGGCTAATTCCCTTCCCAGATGAATGCTTAAAGGAAAATGGTGGTTTCTCTCGTTAGAACCAGTGTCAGCAGGTACACATACCCTATAAGCTATTTATTTATATAATGAGCATATGTAGAGTGTAGCAGCTAACGCTGAAAATTTGTGAAAAGTCCACAAGACAAAGGCAGTTCTATAGGACGTAGAGGCTCTTCAGGGACAGAGATGAGCAATGCAATTCCACACCCAGCATAGTTCTGTGCCCTGCATATTCATTTTGATTTGATTTTATTTATTTAACCTTTATTTAACCAGGTAGTCCGATTGAGAACAAATTCTCATTTACAACGGTGACCTGGCCAAGACAAAGCGCATATGTGCAAGACATAGACATACAGATACACACAGAACACAGTTACACATAAACACAGTTACACACAGAACACAGTTACACATAATACATTTACACACAAAACACAGTTACACACAAAACACAGTTACACACAGAACACGGTTACACACAGAACATGGTTACACACATAACATGGTTACACACAGAACACAGTTACACACAGAACATGGTTACACACAGAACAGTTACACATAGAACACACAGTCCAAAGAAATTAAATCTAGTCTATAAATACAAGTTTTGTACAGTCTACTGTCATTTGGGTGCAGCTGAGGGCTTCAAACACAGAAGTGAGCATTACTGAGGCCACTGTGCACCAGACATGCATGGCACGCAGTAGCGAAGAGCAGCAGTGGGTAGCACGGAAGAGCGAGAGACCACTTCATGGAGACAAAGACGCATGCGAGGAGGCGTGGCTAACTGGGTTTTGGCGTGGCATTGCGGGGGCGCAGGTCAGTCAACCGGCAGATACCGCCAAACAATAGCTCATTAAAGCATGCAAGATGCACGTGCACACACACACACAATCACAGTGGGCCATCAGCCTCATAATTGGGCAGTGAAGCAGTTGATCGTTTTAATCAATTTTTCTGTTTCTCCACCATTGACTTTGGGTGTCTAAGTGTGTGTAGCGGATGTGTGTGTGTGGCAGAGGGTGTTAGGCAAGAGAAACACAGAATATGAATCAAATATGTGACATACAGTATATGTCATGTACCCATTTGACAGCAAATGGGTACAGACAACTACATTATATGTGTTTGTAACTAGCATAATTATGTAATTAGATCATAAATTACCTCTAAATGCAGTTTTCATGTTTGTATTTTGGCCATTCAGTGCAGATAACCAATTTAATAAATATGCACATACCTGTGACCAATATGGAACCCCCGTCTCCACGCACACACACGCATGCACGCGCACACACACACACTGCATCACCTGCTCAATTCAGTACACAACATTTACTATATCTCTGTGGACCAAGGCCTTGAGATGTATTACATAACAGATAAGATTCATGAGCTGATATCAGCATTAGACCCAAAGAAAATAACACACATCCCTTTTAAAGGCACTATGGCACATCACTGTTTAGTGTTAGTTATTGATTAAAAAGGAAAAAATGCATACATCGCTTGCATCCATATTGTACAAACACAAACGTGTACAGGAAGTGCATACATGTACACATGATGGATGTTGCACATACTCATGTTGTGAATATGCAGCCTTCGTAAATGATTTAATATCAGACGTTACATACATTCAGAACTGATCATAGAACACTCTCTCTCTCACACACACACTGTTTAAGTTTCCCATGATAGTTCTTGTCCCGGGCAGGTCAGAGGAATACGTAATTAACACCGTTTGCTAGACTTCCAATCATGCTGTCGGAATACGCTCGTCTGAAAGCTTAGTGAGGCAGCTTGTGACCTTTAAGACACATTCTCTCATTACATCATTGCCTATGTCACTTCCCACACACACACATATATCTACTACTCAAATAACATTCATCCCTCAGGACAAAGATGGTAGTTTTGTTGTTATGACGATGGTACAGTTTGACTGGTACTGCAGTCACCTTGACAAATTACTAAAACACCCACCCTCCGGCCCAAAAAACAACTTAACTTACAAATAAGTTGATCCTTTATTGTCCCTATGGGGAATTGTGTTCTCTGCATTTGACCAATCAAAGTGTATTGGGAGCTGTGGGCAGCCACAGTGCAGCACCAAAAGACAAACTAGCTCTAATGCCAATGCCTTGGTCAAGGGCAATGGCAGCACTGTGCTTGTCTGTACACACTTCACCCAGAGAGGCCCTAGGGGGCTTGGGAAACACGAGAAAGACAAGCGTGTATACCACCAAGCCACGTGCCACACCTAGAGTATCCAACCCTCTCTGGGATGGATACATTCATCCTAACTAAAAACTAAAAGCCCAGGAAAGGCTGACATGTCAAGCAAAAATAAACAAAACATGCAAATGATACATAACAAAGAAAACATTACACAATAGGAATATATACTGTGTGTGTATATATATATATATATATATACATGCATACATACATACATACATACATACATATATATATATACACATATA
>JAODUH010034916.1:0-47199 GCA_027564835.1 Typhlichthys subterraneus
CGCTGCTCCGATTCTCCGGCCAATCTCTCGCTCCATAGTCCACTCACTCGCGAACAAGACCCCGAGGTACTTAAACTTCTTCACTTGGGATAAGGACTCATTCCCCACCTGGAGTAGGCACTCCATCCGTTTCCGACTGAGAAACATGCATTGTGTTTCCTAATGATGTCATTAAGTGGCAGCATGTATGATGGTCATTTTAGTGGGCCAAGGCAACTCCCCTGTGCAACCCCAAAATAAATGTAACGTGTCTGAGAAGCATGACATGTTTTACAGACTGGTGCACTCTTCCTTATAGGTTCTCAGAGAGACCCACTGGTTTTTCAAGGTGAGAATTGTATTGGCTGTGGGGACAATTCACTGTAAGCATTGCACGTTCAGGAGGAACTGACCTTGTCTGATTCCGAGAATCCGCGGGAATGGAGAAGGACGTAGCACATGACATGCTTGTAGCAACCCGCGTCCCCACACCGCGGTGTGTGCGCCGCAGAACGCACACGCTTCAGATGGAAGGTGTGACTTTCCAGGAACACTCTGACAGGAGGAGAGCGAAAGGAAACGAGAGGGCCCTGTGAAGGATAGATAGAGCTGTGGAGACGGACAGAGGTGTAGACCCCATCAGTCAGCTAAGGGAGATAGAGGCGTTTTTGTTTACACGCGGTCATGGTGAGTGGCTGGGGACCACCACCTTGTCTTTCATGCAAAGAGTGTACCTGCCTCCCGTTTGGTATCTGCCTCTGTAAGGTGACCAATCTACGCTTGAGAAGCAGCATCACCATAAATCATTTTCTATTGACCACGTCTATTGTGAACCATCCATTTTTAAATCCTTTGTGCCAAAATGTCTCTCGCATCACTTCTTATCTCACTGTTTACCGAGGGACCGCGATCCCGTGCCCTAATAAACCTATGACACACTGAAGGCTAGGAATTTCCATGGCAACGGAACTGCAGGTCATTACAAGAGAACATAGCGTGAGTATACTGATGTTACATGCACCGTTATCCTCTTTCATCCTGTGGAGAAAAGAGGTGGGCAGACTGTCCTGGAATTATCACAATATTTACACTATTGTGATTGAATTAGCCTAAACCTTATATATTGTTTTGATTGTCTTAATTGTTGATTTTTATTTAGCCTATATAAGCCTACATATTATATATATGTAGATATATTATATATATCTACATATATAGAATATAGGCAGGCTACTGTGTAGAGTTGGAATTTACTGCATAATTTCATTTAAACATTGGTTGTTGGTTCGAACCCCGCCAAGTGTCGAGGTGTCCTTGAGCAAGACACCTAAGCCTAACTGCTCCCGGTGGTCAGGTGCCACCTAATGCAGAGCATCAGACGTTCAACACAGAGTTGCTTGTGTGACGTAATGCTAATGGGTGGAAGAGGCTGAGACTGGTGGCACCTTGCATGGCTGACACCAGCATGTGTATGAATGTGTGTGAATGGGTGTGAATGCGAGGCAATACTGTAAAGCTTTGATTGGCTGGAAGGTTTGAGAAGCTCTGTATAAATGCAGTCCATTTACCATATTTACCATTCTGGAGAAAGCTTGTGATATTTGAATTTGATCAAAACAGAAACCCCTCTCCATTCAATGCTGTATCTGTCCCACACATTGGAAACACATTGAGAAGGCTATATTGTTGTTGTGTATGGTCTGCACCTCTTTGTTTACAGAGCCATTGTGGTGTGGTTATTTTTCCAGCACGCACGGAGAACGCTAAATCTTGAGATGGTGAATTTGACAAAAAGTGTATTATCTTACAATGGCTTATACCTAACAGTGATATATTTTCATTTTTTTGTTTTGCAATTATTATAGGCAATTGACATGAGATAAGAACAGGATATACAATATAAATATTTAACTTTTTTTATTATTAACAAATACATGTATTCATATTTAACATTTACATATGAATATAACAGAATAATGGGAGAGGAAAGCATAATAGTATGTTCTATTGCGGAGGGCTTTGGGGAAACCAAATAGAGAGAGAAGGATGCCCCAGGAAATGAAAGATGAATTCATACATCGATGACTACTATTGTGGTATGTATATGCAGAGAAACAAAGGAATGAGTGACGAAGAGCATTTCAAGTGTGGAGTCTTGTATAGTTCCCTCTTGATGAAAAGTGGGCAATGAAGTCACTCAGTAGACTAGCTCCTCTCATTTATGACATGGATCATTTGAATTTGTATGGCTCACTGAGATAAGACAGGCACACAACATAGAAAGCGTGCATGTGTGTGTGTGTGTTTGTGAGAACGGTATATGTGTGTATATGGGAGGTTGCAAAGACAAGCACAGATAAAACAGTTTGGAAAAACAGAATTGCGGTCAAACAATATTATTGCCAGTTGTACGGTTACTACTGTAGCATGTCATTATTTGTATTACAGTATTATGAGCCAGCAATGTTTCTTCACATCAGGTTCCCAATTTGTTACGCCACTACACTGGAAGGTTCAACCATATAGAGATTCAGTGTATGGTTCTGTCATTGCAGGACGAGTCTGTGGTTTATCTGAAATGACCACATCAAGATAAATAAGACTGCAAGCTGTGCTATAACAACACTTGGGCAGAAGGATAAGTATAAGTCCATGGTCACACAAGTACATGTCTGTCAGTGTTACACAATGCACCTATTATGTAACACTGTTTCGCCCCACTCAGTATCCCAGAATCCTGGCTGTCCTGGAAGGGATGGACTAGACTTGACGTGTGTGTGTGTGTGTGTGTGTGGGAGAGAGAGATATGCCTATGTAATATTATTTCTGCATCACGCAACAAGCAGGACTGTCAGTTGCAGCATGCCCACCAAATCATAACCGACAAGCCATTCTGGGTGATAAATCACAGCCAGTGTTGTACACCTCACACACAACCACAATAAACATCTATTTCACACCCACTCCTAAATGGGCCTAATATTTAGGATTTTGAGCTCTTCTATCAAGCAATAGCCAGGTAAGACTCCCATGCCCCCTCCATGGCTCTGGGCGGAGTTATGGGTCCCCGACGCCAAGGCAGATCAGTATTGTGTGGATCTCTGCTGTGGCCAGACTGTTTGTGGTCTGTGTTTTCTACCACCTGAGTTGGGGAAACTGCTTCCTCCGGGAATAGTAATGCAGTGCCAAATGTGACCCTTCTCAACGAGCCGTCTCCTTGGCGATGAATCGCATACGCTGTTAATCTTTACACCGTAGACAATTGAGGCAAGCGTCTGACATTTGACGGCTTTTATGTACAAAGGGTACGAAGTGGGGCTGTACGTGTGCGTGCGTGCGTGCGTGCGTGCGTGCGTGCGTGCGTGTGTGTGTGTGTGCGTGCGTGTGCGTGCGTGTTTGAGCACCTTGCAGGTTATAGGGATAAATGATTGCAAACTGGATGGTGAACTTGGTCAACTTTCATGCGAGCTATTGGTTTCTGTATGTTTGTTTGCTTATTAATTGTGTGTACATTATACAGTAGGTGTGGCGTTCTAGTGTGTGTGTGTGCGTGTGTGTGTGCGTGTGTGTGTGCGTGCGTGTGCGTGTGTGTGCGTGCGTGTGTTGTACACTTGAGAGTGTACATGCTGACCCCTGGAGTAGCAGTCTGGCTGCATGGGGAGAGACAGTGCACCTGTTTTGCATGGAGATACTTTCCACGTCCTGCCGGGGGTACTGATGGGGTTAAGGAGGAGGAGGGGGAGGCGTTCAGAGCGAGGGGCTGAGCACACGTAGCCACGGCAACGCATCTCCGTTTAGGATTCTGCTGTGAGTAGTGCTGATGCTGCCACCCGTCCACCCTCCTCTCTCCCTCTCTCCCTCTCTCCTCTCCTCCACACTCTTCGTCACACCACTGTCAATGTGCCTTCCTTCCTTCCTTCCTTCCTTCCTTCCTTCCTTCCTTCCTATTCGGACGTCTGTGCTGCTCTGCCTGTTGATAGTTTCCCTCCTTCTGACTCAAAAGCCCAATTTTTATAAAAACTGGATATTGGACATCATTTACATTGATGTGTCTCATTCTCATCCAAGTTCAGTCTTCTACAGCTCAAAACACAATGTAGGGCAGGCTACAGTTAAGCCTATACTCTTTTAATCAACATGTAATCTATAACTCCCTAAGATGTTTCTAAGTTTGTGTGACAAAGGACATCAAAACAGTTGGCCTTCTGACGGCGTGCAGGCTAATTCTGGGGCTATCTGTTATAATAAAAATGAAAAGTCTTCTCTCAAACTAGGCTACTGTATACATGTTGCAACAGCTATACGTCGCTTTCCTAAATGGAAATGTTTCTCCTGCAAAACTGGCATCATGCTCTCCTGTAGCTACATTGTAGACACAGTTTGTGCTCACATTTTCTTCTGTTCTAATGTTACTTTTCTTTTTTTTCTTTTTGAAACTATTGGAAAGTTAATGTTTCCTAATTATGCCTACGCAGTTGGTTCAAAATCCTATGGACCCTATGGAATTAATTAAAAAGCGAAGAGAAACCAGGTCAAGGTTAGTCTTACAGGAACATAATGTTTCTTCACTACAGATGCTGAATTCCCTCCCATTTCAATAGACAGGCTATATTGTTTACATTCACTTCATATTATGGGAGCTCAGGGAAACAACATCAATAATGTAAACCTATTGTTTTCTGCCGACAATACTTGATCCTGCTGTGGTTGGCATGTTTCACACACAAAACAGGTCAGGAATAAAATAAAATAAAAACATTCTATATTTGTATACCCCCAAAGTAGGCTATTTCTAAGACTGTGAAGCTTCATCATCTATGTTGTTGTGAGCCTGCTAGCAAATCAATATTTAAGATTTAGGCTACTCCAACCATTCTGTCCTGAATGAGCTGGCAGACACACATCCAAGTCAATTCAGCACATTTACAGTATAACTGATAAACAGGAGATACACAACAACTAATAAGCCGTTTATTCACAAAGCATTGATTACATTTGCTTAGACTATTCAGTCTTTTGATTTATGTAAATGTATGCATTTTGATATTCTTAGAATCTGTAGTGCATCTCTGGGTCCTATAGTTATGCGCTAGTTTTACAGCCACGTGTCCTATAGTGTCATGGCGGCCACGCAATGGTGAATACTTGTATCTTATTAGATAAACGTGCTATATCATTTTGATGATACATTAATTAATAATAACGAGAATTCAAGAAGGCTACAGTAGTACCCTAGTAGATTTAGCAGTACTCTGCTAAATGTTGGACAAATACCACTGCCGCCACATGGAGGCGCCCTAGACCTGTACTCACACGCACCTGCTTGACGTTGCAAAAGTAGGAGCCAAGTGTGCAGGAGCAGCGTTTTTTTCTTCTTTACCCTTGCGTCAGTTGCGGAGGCACAAATGTTGCGTGTGTAGGTCGTGGAGGGACCCATCACCGCATCAGCAAGGATTCAGCGATGAATGGAGCAGAGTGCACAACTTCTCCACATCACTGCCGGAGTTTCCTTTAGGATTTCATTCTCAAAGACGACCCGGACTTCTATCGACAACATGTATTCTACAGTTTTTCTAATGATACTGACCGCCAGGATCTATGCCGACAGTATGGAAGGACCAACAGGTAAAACATATTGTGAAGTTACCCCTAATGTTGCGTTATGTTTGGGGTCTGTGCTACTCAAGATACATTTTGTTACACGTTTGTTAGACAACGTGGCTACACGTACGTGAACCAGATATGTCAGTCCTGATAGGACAATCATAACTTATAAAGTTGTGTTTGTGTGTGTTGACGGCTTGGCAATCACGAGAGTATCGCTTTACTGGCTGGGCACCTCTCCTAAGTACAGGCCGTCTGTGTTTTAGATTGGCTCATTATGAGTTGTAGAACGTGTGAAAATGTGATACATACTGTAGGCTATGAAGTGATCATCCAAATGGGAGTGATGAATCGGTTATCTAATTTAATAGAGTTCCAGCCATGTCAAGATCAGATCAAAGAAATAAACGCATGTTAATAGAGGACAAACATGACAGTAATTGATTATTTGAATACCGTAAACCAAGAGAGCTTTTTCAGTGTGCGTCTCTCTCTCTCTCTCTCTCTCTCTCTCTCTCTCTCTCTCTCTCTCTTTTTCTCTCCACTTTATAATCTCAAGCAGAACAATCTAGCGTTTGCCATACAGAACTTTTATGAGGTGTCACGATGAGGATCACATATATATTTAAATATAAATAGATGATTTAGGAATGCATTATAACATATTCACTTGTAGAATGCTGTTGTGTAGACCGTTTAATATTTGAGATCAGAATTGAGGCCTCATTGAACACTTCCTTTGATAAATGCCTAATTTTCACTGCACTTTCACTGTGTGACTGAGTAACTGCAAATCCTCTGTAACACATGGTGCAGCATTTACCTCAAGAATGTCTGGGGGAACGCATGTGAATGTTGCAGCTATGATATAAATACTATGGCTCTGGGTGTCTGTTACACAGCTAGCAACACCATTCTTAGAGTCACAGGTTGTTGAACAGATGGACTCCATTCCCTGCAGTCAAAAGTCTAGTTATATATGCCCTTGGTTAAGGCAACAAACACACGCACACACACACATACTCACGCAAACACACGCACGCACGCACGCACGCACGCACGCACACGCACACACACACACAGATATTGTGCATCTGTACAGTGTGCAGTGTATAGATTCTACAGAAGCCTTTCTCAGACTGTCTGTATTTGATTTGCCTCTGGAGACCCCTGAACGTGTGTTCACCTACACAGAGTGTGTGATGGAGTGATATGCTGCGGTGAAGCCCGGTGTGTTTGATAAGTGCAAACGGACCATGTTAGTCTGGGTTCAGAAGAGCTGAAGCAAGAATGTAATGTAATCTCAGAGGCAGAATGAACAGACAGCTCCCACTCACACCACTCACACCACTGGCATGCTGTTGAGCTCTCTGTGATTGGAGTTTGGAGAGAGAGAGGTTATTGAGAAAGCAGCACAAGTAAATGGACCCCGTTGCTGTATGAGGAGGTGGCCGATCAAAACTTTTCTGTTGTTTACAGCTGTCTGAATCCTACTTGATTTGAACAGAAAACTGCCCACAAAGCTCTTTTTCGCTGCAGGAATGTGTAGAGAACATTTATGTGAAGAAAAGTGATTGTTCTTTGAAGATTGGAATAAAATGGGATGCTATAGTACGACAGTGAATTGCAGGTTTGCAGTGGAAGTAAATTAGAAAGCTATTTTGTTCCAAAGTATTGTAATAAGCTCCTTCCTGTTTTTGCTGAAGAAAAACAAAACTGAAATGCATTACTTTATCCACCCACCCACCCAGAACAAACTATTTACTGCAAATAACACCATGTACAAATTATAGAAATGCTTCTTAAGGGTAATACTGAACTTCGAAGGGCTCATTATTACTACACTATTGTCAGGGAAACCAGGTACAATACGATTGAATTAAGCAACATAAATTAGATATGGCCCTTCAGGCACAGGCTAGAGTATATTTCAATTCAAATACTTTGTGTTCAAGGTACACAATCAAGGAGTGTACCTTTAGCAATAACTTGTTTACATGGATTGAGTGTCGGTTTCCCAGCAATTGAAATGCATTTAGTTTAACTGTACGCTTGGACAGCTCGTACAAGGACATGCTAACTGATCCAGTCTGTGCAAAGCTGCTACGCTGAGGTATGAGTCAATGAGGCAGTTGCTGCTCCACATCTTTAATGGCTTTCTAGCTATTTTAATTGCCTCGGCTGTTGCTCCCCAGCTAGTTATTCTGTTTGTCATTTAGATTTTGCCTACCACGCTTATTGGCAAGGAGGCATTAGCATTAAAGCCACGGTGTCAAACCGACTTAAAAACGTACAAGATTTACTTTTAATCACTGTTCTTAGTGGCCTTCAACAAATTTAAAGGTTTTTAGCTTCCCAAATAGCTAAACGGCTTTGTGAGTTGTATGGCATATTGCGTCAGTTTGATTATTTCTGTTTATCTACAAATGATTTTGTCTTATCGACCCGGGATGAGAGGCTGGTGCAGCAAATCTGTGTTTGGCCAATAAAGAGATCGTGCTATAGGGAGATTCTGGTAGGGAGAGATAGGCCATGCACTTCACTGGTTATGGCAGACCGGTGGGTTCTCTGTGTCTACGTGAAGAAGCTTGCATAGCCACGCGTGTGACTGTGTGAACTGGCGGTGGCGTGCTGGCTGGAGTGACAGTGACATGTGTAGCCATACTGTGCCCCCATCGCGACATCACCACCACCGCCTCTTGTGGGGCTGCTGACGTTAATCTGCTGCGACGCGCTCCTCTCCTACTCTCCCGCTGCAGTATCTGTCTAACTGTCGCCACCGGGCTGTTGTTAATAGGCCTGACAGCACTGCCAGATTGCCTCGGTCTGCACCCACGGGGGTTCGGGAGAGAGAGAAAAAAACAAAACAAGGATCAAGTTTTCTTGGCCAGGTGTTAAAAGTGTGTGGAATTGTTCCCCTTAAGACAGAACATCATTACCGGACAGATGGAGGGTTGCCATCAGGAATGACAGCAATGCTCTACGACGGTCACTTAACACGCTTAGACACTCGCTTGGTAATTTGCTCGCTTCTAGACATGCATCCTTAGCAAAGGGGACAGAGGCCAACATCTGTATTCAACTTGGACGTTTGAGGAGGCACCTGCATGCCCTGTAATTATCGCACGTCATCATCTCTCCCTTGGTGACAAACAGCCTCTCTCCACAGCACACATAACAGGCACACCGACTTAGTGTCGTCATTCTCATTAAGATGCATTACCACCTGAGAAAATGTATCCACATTCATTGTGTGGATACAGAGTGTAGCGCAGAGTTTAATCAGGAGAGACCAGTCTTAATGAGTGTTTTGGAATTAGGACTCCATTGGTAATATTTAATAGATGCATATATAAATAAGGGCAGAAGAATACCCTGGGAGGAGTCCTGACACTGGCTGTGATGAAGAAAGGAGGAGAATCCTTCAATAGAATCCAGACGATACAGGTAGAGCTGTGCTGGTGGTATGAGTGTGAAACACAGCATCTGAAGTGACACAGTGAAGGAACAGCGAGCAGGTATTCATATAGACAGACATGAGATTGGTTCCTGAGAACTTGAGCAACTTGTAAGTAAGCAGGTCGTCTTCCTGACTGAACTTTTGCTAGAGCTTCATAAGTCAACTTTTCTAAAAGCTGGGCTATCCTTCTCAGGGAGCCGGGAGCTGCTGTGTGCGACAGCATTCTAAACTCCCCAAGGATTGGCAGGGTCGCTGCTGTGGCGACTTGCGACAAAGGAACTATGGCTGAAAGTGTGCTGTCGTCTGACTTTCGCTGCCAGGGTCCTGGACTTTTGCTTTTTAGCAAGTTATAGGAAAAAGTGCATGAGACCTAGCGTGACTTCTCCCCCCTCCCCCACCAACGCTGCCTCACCCTGCTTGACACATTCTCCTCCTCAAAAGCTCCACGGCGCGCCCAGCAACTTATTATGCTATGGGAACGCAACCCGTGTATGCAGACGGCTGACCTCGATGAAGTCATGTCACATCAGTGATAGAAATACATATATGGCAACCGCTTTCCTTTCTGTTGGCAGCGCGTGCCGTAATTGTTTTATTGACTCATAGAAGAAAAACATCAAGTCAGGCCAAAACAGCACGATGCTCTATTTAAGTGCAATCTACGACACATTACTGTAATAGCCGCGGCCCCTGTTGCGAAGATCATCGTGTTTTTCAAGCGACGGCATGGATGGATGTTGTCCCCGTTGGTGTGACTGTGGGTCCGAGCCAGGGATGTGTTTACTATGTATAAGATGGAAATGGAGATGAGATATGCAGCACTGTCTGTTCCGCTGTGATGCCTGCCTGTCCATTTAGTCCAACCCCAGTATCTGTCAGCCCAATACCATTACCGTACCTTCCAGATTTGCCACCGCCGCTGACAGCCAGGCATGAGTAATCTTTATGAATATTCCTCAGTTGTTTCCTTCAACCCCCCCCCCCCCCCCCAACCCCATCCCCCCCTTCCCCGCCGCCAAAGTTGTTTACTCTCTGCGGCTCAGCCAATTGGGCAAGATAATCTTCGGGCTATGAAACCTGTAGTCGGCGCTGCGGTTGAGCGACAAGTGACGGTTGACGGGGAGCGTGGTTTCGGTCTGTGCTGCAGTATGACATAACCGTAGCAACAGAATCTGCGGGTTTAGGCAGGGTCAAAGTTCAGCTCTTTAATAGTGTTTGCCAGAGCTGTCAGCGCGCGTCACTCTAGGTTGAGATGACATTTGGATCTAAACTGCAGAAAAGCAAGCTTTTCACTTCTTCTTTTTTCCCCATCTACAGCTCCAGGGTAAATAATTGCACCATGCCAAAAGCTATTTCTTTTTGTCTCCCCTCTCTCCTACCACCCAACAATACTGAAAAAGGAGCTGCCATATCTGTCTCTGTTTGGCTATTGTTACCATAGTCATGCAGTATATGCTTGCTTAATGCTTTTGTGGGTCACAGGGGATGTAATCTAACCCAGCCTATGCAGGTTCTTGATACTATCCATAGGCAGTTTCAGGTCTCCGATCAGACTGGTCTTAGGTAGTGGAAAGAGCCAGGTACCAGTCGCTCTTCATCCGAGCTGGGAGTTGAACGCAGTACCCAGTGGATCTAAGCGCTGACCCAACAAGACACCATTCAGTTGCGGATAAACACTGTAGGGTGAACTGCTGAGCAACAGCGAATCTCCAACCACCGTTGACCCCTCCTCGTTTTTCGGGAAGCGCGTATAGGCCATGCCGACCCGCGCAGGCACAGGTCCCAGTGCAGCGGTAGATATTACACTTTAAGAAAGTGGCTGTTTCAACGTATCAAGCCTGCGTGCCTCAGAGCACCCCTGTGGCCCACCAGAGATATTAAAAGTTGAAGGAAACCTTGTGAGGAAATAGTTCACACACACACGCACCCGCGCACAAACAATGTGAGACTCTGTGTCCTAAGGCGGAGTGTGCAAGGGCACTGCGGCAGCTCCCCTGTCAAGCTTTGGAGTTGACCCCCCCCCTCCACGTTTCCTGGGCACAGCGGGTGGTAATGCAGCGTGAACAGCTACACCTGCTTGTCTGCTTGTCGCAGTTGGACATCTTCCTTGTACCAGCCTCTCTCTCTTTCTCTCTCCCTTCTCCTCCTACTCCTCCCTCTGTCTTCCGTCCCTCTTCCCATACATGGGCACCCCACCTCCTCTGAGGCGGCTTTGTCTTGTGTTTCAGCAGCCAGCAGATCGCCCCAGCAACCTGTTTGTTGAGCATTGTTTAAGTGGCCTGCCGTGTTTTGACACGAATACCTGATGCTCTTATTCTGTGTGAGGTGAGGCAATACCCCCACATCACCCCCACCAGGGTGTGGCTGTGCTCTCTCTGTTGTGTGGGAGGCCTGAATAATGGGTTGACTCAATAAGGACAGCCTGGCTGGCAATCACAAGACTGAAAGTTGTGACAAGTGTGTGCTTCTGTGTGTGTGTGTGCGTGTGCGTGTGTGTGTTGATAAAAGGTGTTGAGCAAATCAGCTCTGGGTTCGTCTTCTGGCTGCACACCTTTACTTCCTGTGGCCAGTCGCCGGCAGATGAGGCTAACCTCTGCAACTCCCACCCAGCCATGTGATCTCAGCATCAGCAGTGTGTGGGCATATGGTGTTGGGCCACAGTGAGGGATGAGCCCGGCCCAGACGCTGGGATAAATGTTAAGGCCCCCCCCCCCCCCCCCACCTCAACTTCCACTGCAGTGGACATATGCTGTTTACTGTATCGTCGAGCAAGCTCGCTGTACATTGACCTAGAAATGCAGCGAGAGGACTCACTGTTTATTTATGAGATGTTGGACCGCTCATCTTCTGTAGATGTATTGGGAAATAAGAATATTCCGGCACCGGGGGAAGAGCCGGGGGACAGAATGGGAGAAAGGCAGAAAGCACAGGGAGCTTGGCGTACATGATACGGTTGGAGCAAATCTTTGCTATGTATGTGTATTGTGCCTGTGGTGTCCTGCGGCGGTGGAGGCCTGCTAGTCAGCCCCTGCCCAGGGCGGGGCTGGGTGCATGTGGAGCGGCTATGGGGAGGACGGTGCATGTATGGCTCTCTGCTGGGAGATGCTCCCCCACACTATACTCCCTGGGTCTGAGCACGCTACAGGCTCTGCTCACCCTTAATCCATTGTGTCTGGTTATGCGGGTTATGCATTGTCTTCATATAGGCACCCCACTCCCCTAAAACATGCCCCCATTTCACCATCACCCACTTTCAGGAAGGCCGGCCGTTATGCAAGCAGGCCAGGGAGACAGGAAGAGGAAACAGACAGCCTTTAGTTGTCCTGCTACTCAGGCGTATGATTTATGATTTATGGAGGTGCTCCCTCTGTGTTAATAGTCAGTCGACTGCAGGTTTTATAGGCTACCACCCAGGACAATAAAACGAGTGATTTATGTGCACGTGCATGCCGCCATACCGTGACTCGCTCCCGGCGTGCACGAGCGCCCGTGAGCCGGACAGCGGTGTTAATTGTGAGCGCGGAGTGGGCGCTGCGAGTCAAACAAAAAAGTGCCGGGCTTCTCTTTCATTCGGCCCGCAGCGGGGGGGAAGAGGAGTTCCAGTGAGGAGATCATTAACCCAGCCTGACATCAATATGCATGTCCTCTTTCTCCTCTGGTGTCCAACTGGGCCACGTATCGCGCCCTCGCTAGTCGTCTGTGTTTAATTAAGAATACTCTTATAGGGGGGGTGAGAGAGAGAGAGAGGAGAGAAATAGAGAGAGAGAGAGAGAGAGAGAGAGAGAGAGACTATATGGACACACCTGACTCCTCTGAACTGCCAGTGGGGTCTTAAGAGTCCCAGGTTGGCTATTTTATCAGGTGGTTCTCAATGTGTTCCTTCGGTAGTCTCCTGCCTAATTTACCAGGGTTTGACTGTCCTTAATTTGGCCCGAGGTGACCCTGTGTTGTTTGAGCTCTTACTACTTTGGAGTAACCAGGAATAAATAGCTGCATGCGTGGGAGAAAGGTGTTTTGTTTTTTGTTTAAGGTGCACCCAAAACCACTCTGCAATGTAAACAACTCTCCTACTGTTTGCATACAGTGTAGGCGTGTGTGTTCACATATCTAGGCATGTGTGTAAGCCCCCCTGCCCCTCCCCGCGTGACCCAGCTTGGCTTTTAAACAGGCCTGAGGACCCTGGGAGACAAGGCTCCGGCTGTGTGCAGATGATGGGGCAGTCCCGGTCAGCGAGGCTCCTCCAGAGGCAGGTCCATCCAGGCCCATGGCCAGGCCAAGACATGCATGGCACAGATTGGGCCTAGAGGGGGGACAGGGGGACAACCAGACCAGGGGCTGGCCCCGGGGCCTGCCTGCCCCTAGACACAGGACAGACATGAAAGAGGAGGGTTACATGAGGTGGCTGGGGGCTGTTGTGATCTGAATATTCATGAAGAGCTACCGGAAGTCTATTTTGTGCACTGTAGATGGGTCAAGTGCGTGTGTATGTGTGTCTTGCATGTAGGCAGTATTTATGGGTGAGGATAGGTGGCTGTGTGAAAGGTCATGTACATTTACAGTTTACTGTGTGTGTGTGTGTGTGGTCTATATGTTATGACTGAGCTACAGGGCATCAATGTGACCTGTAGTACCTATAGTTCATTAGGTGAGAGGCTAGGCAGGCCTTAGGAAACCTGATCGGCTGCTGGTAAGAGCTTCCAACACAGGTTGTAATGATTAGGCAGGACGCCTTTGTAACTGTCGCCAACTTTGACAGTTGGTTTAATGATGCTGACATTTGGAATATGCTCGGGAGAAAATGCTATTTGGAGCCAGCCGTTCTGTTCCGGAAAACAAAATCACTGGCATGCGATTCAGCGTCGGAGGGGTCGAGACAGCAGGGTGGGGTGTGGTTGGGATTAGGGGGGGGGGTGATGATCTGGTTGTAGCAGGAGCTGGGAGCAGGCCACATTGTCTCTTTCTTTTCCGGCTGGTTAGGCAGCAGAAATCATCCTTTGTGAAGGCAGGACGGGGCCGTGGGGGGTGTCTGTGTTCCGGGCTCGGCTTCAGGGCGGCTCCGTTCGGCAGCACAGACCGGCGGCTCCCGGATTTATTCTGGGCCAGCGAGTTGCCGCGGCGACGGCGGGAGGATTTAGCGCGCCGGCCAGGCCGGGAGCGCAGGCAGGGGAGCGAAACGCTGCTCCCCATCATCATTATCAGAGACCCCGGAACGAGACGGCTGTAATGGCCATAATAATACCCACAGCAACAGTTTGTCTTCCCCCCTCGCTCACCACGGACTGCTGGAGGGGGAAGGGGGGGGCGGGGGGCGGGGGGGAGGGAGAAATAGATGGGTGAGGAAGACAGTCAGATGCTTGAGCGGGAGATAGTCAGCCTGTGTTTGAAGACAGTGGAGCCACTGTCTCCAGCTGCCTGTCTGGTGGTAGAGTCGGGTGTAGAGAGAGGGAGAGAGAGAGAGAGAGAGAGGGAGAGAGAGATCACCCCCTTTATTAACGTGCCTGCAACACATCAGTTCTGTTCTAGAGGCCATTAGATCCTCGTAAGAGCTGCTCCTTTTTGTCGGAACGCGGCAAGGGAGGCGTTTGATTTCACCGTGTATGTATTTGTCTCGCGCTGCTTTACACCGGCTCTCCGCTGGCGCGAAGTCGCAGACACCTTTACTTCCAAGCATGTTATTCCCAGGTCGAAAATATGCCGCCACACTCTCTTCACAAAGAGCGTGCGCATATGAGAGTGCGTGGGAAAAAGTGAAGAGGAAGAGAGAGAGAAACCTATTTTTTTTCCCTAGGATCTGTGCTGTCTTGGCTTTCTTTCTTGACTTTGAAGCACCCAAGGGAAAAGTTCCCTTTTCAGTGAACCAGGTGTGGGAGACAAAAAGCTGTATGCGTAGCCTACACTGTAACTGTGTCTGCCGATACGAGCGCTCACCTAACAGATGCCCCTCGCGACTCTGGGACGAGCTCAGGCAGTTTTCTGGGACAACCTCCAAAGTAAATTGACGTTCCCCAAGTAGCGCACGGCTTGTCTGTGGAGGGACTTGATGCAGTGTCTGCTAGTGGACAGCACTGCTGAACGGCCCCAGGTGTCATGGTGATGAATAGGAGGGAGGCAGATGTTGTCCCTGAAGAAGGTTCCAGAAGTCAGACACAACCTTGGCGTGAGCCCAAATCATTTTATTTGAAATAGATAAATAAAAACCTGGATCTGGGAAAACCAATTGTTAAGTCAGTGTCCTCAACCCCAGGGGTTGAATGATTGTATGAAATAATCTTCTTGTTTTTAAAGGTGGAATCAGAAATTGTAAGTGAATCCACAACAAAGATGAGTTGTTGCTACTGTACACACCTGCCCTGTTAGCAAAGTGGTGCAGAACACACCACACAATGCTAGCCTTTGGTTTGGCTCCGCCTTTCCTTTCATTGACGCTACTACCAGTGCCTGCTAGTTGCGCTGCCCATAATAAAGCCTGCATTTCCATTAGCCTCTTGTTGCGGAGCTAGAACATATGCTTTTTTGCAAGATCTACACACAGTGCAGTTCATTGATTCAATTTTGCATGGGATCTGACTTGGTGGGTGGCAAGCCTTTGCAATAATGTCGATACAATTTTCAGCGTCATTTTCTTAGGTTGTGTAAATGCTCACAACATGAATAGGCATACAGTAGGCTATGTAAATAGAGGAAATCCAGTCCACTCAAATGTTTAGCTCAATTAAATGTGATTTTGAATATGCCTTGAGGTAATGTTTTGTCACCCATTGCTCATTAGTTTTAGGCAGTTGTTAAAAAGTATGATAATTATTGACTTTGTCTGGCAAATCACATACGATTCTACTGAGAATCAGGTGGGAAATGAGAACATTGGCGCCAGTTAGTTTCAAACTGGATCTATTTCCAGAACTCATGACGAATCACAGACACTTTGCGAACCACCAACCCACTGTTTATCTGAAAGGAAGAGAAGGATTTATAAAAGGAGCTGCTGTGTGTCAGTGGCCCAACGTTAGGATATAGCATCTCTTTAGCATAGTAAATTACCCACTTGCTCAGTGGCTCACACAAACAATAGTTTCCAATTACAATCAGTCTCAAGGGTCTGGAGAGATGTGATTTACTATAAGTAGCTGCCCAGGATAATGCAGCCCAAATGCTACAGTGCCAAACACTAGTAGTTATTTTTGGTATGTTACGTGGGTATCTTACTGTTCCGTATCTGGCAGGAAAGACAGGTACTGTAAGTATATATACTGTTGGGATACTGTGTGTGTTATTATTGTGAAAAGCTGTCACTCTGGTTCCGGCTGTGTTATGCAAGTAGATTCAATTGAAACGTCCTTGGGGAGATAAGTGCACTTCCATAGGGGACTGGGTTGTGGAATGTGTGTACTTGAAAAATGTAACTTGAGCCTGTAAACGTGTGAGAGAAGTCACTATACTAAGGGCCTTTTCTCTCACTGTCCTATTAAATGAGTCTTGAATGATATGATATTATATTATATGCTACTGTGTGCGTGTGTGTATGTGTGTATGTTTAATTTATGCACGTGCACTTGTCTTTTTGCCTGTATGTGTGCTCCACATGGTCATAATGGAAACCTGCGGGCAAAATAAAACGACAGCTATTAGTGTTTTTACCGGCCATTTGCTTAATAAAGGAGGAAGGCACGCCTCATTGTCTGCCAGCATAGTCAGCTAGACTGAAATGTTTTACCATTTTATTATTCTGAGGATAAGTTATATAATAGGAATTTGAGAACAAAAAGTCGTATTATAATTTTAAAACAGTATGGCATAGGCTCATTCATTGGAAAAGAATGGAATCTTGTTTTGTCACCAAAAGATGAAACGATGTCAGCTCTCTTAGTGTGTGTCGAGGTGGCATGAATGTATTCCACACGGCTAAGGAGAGCAATTTGATGTTGGCATTGAGATAGTGTGGTCCTGCATGCTCAGCTTGTGATAGCCAGTGTGTGCCTATTGATAAGCGGCGGTAGGCCTCGCCTCTTAAGCAGTGCCACTCAAAACTCACCGGGGCTTCTGTTGCCAGTTGCTGCTGAGATCCAAGCGGCGTCTGAAATGTTATGAAAAACACTGCTGAATTTCTCATGCGTTTCCCATGGCGTCGTTCCAAGCTGCTCACAAACACATTAAGCACTCTATTTTAATGCTCTCTTTAATGCAAAGTGTGCGGTCTAAACCGCAACACGTAACTGCATTTACGATGTGTCCAAAGCCACTATTGTTAGAGTTGGTTGGTGGGGAAAAAAAAAACAGTTTCAAAAGGGTTGTACTTAATCTTCATTTTTCATGGGTGTGTTAGGGCGTAAAATACAATAAACCCATCAAATTCATCTCCCATACCCTTTAAAGGCAAGGCGGATTGTTATTACAGAGAGCGCTCCTCTGCCCAAGAGACCGCTCCTCTGCAAGTTCACAAAGTGAAAGCGTGCTAGCAGACCAAAGGCATAATTCCTTGAAGATCCCTAAATTATGTTGATGTGCACACTAATAACCTTTCACATTGCACTTTTTATTTGTAATCCTTTGCATGTAAATACTGCACCATTGACTTCAGACCATGTTTTTGTTGGTATATCACTTTCCGCTGCGTCAAGATAGCAAGACAGTGCCAGCAATGCGCCACACCTCATGGTGAGACCCAACGCGCCCAAAATGCATTTGCCATTTAAACAATGTGGGCGCTGTACGGGGAAATGACAACTGTGTCGGCTCAAACTAGCAAAGACACTTGCATTGCCGAGCTATATGCTAGGTGTAAGATAGGGCCCTTAATGTGTAGTTCAGCATATAGATACTTCTCCTGTCTCTCACAGACGTCTAAGATCACTGGCAAATAATTTGATGGCAGCTAGTTGGTGCATGAGTCCAGCCTTTAATATTTCAACATTACTAACGTTAGATGATTTGATCCGGCACCCATTTTAGTGGGAGTTGTGATCTGTTTCTCACATTTACACATCCCCTCCATCTCTCTCTCTCACTCTCTCTCTCTCTCTCTCTCTCACACACTCTCTCTCTCTTTGGGTACGTAGCTCTCTAATTCAGGCGTGTACTGTACGGCACACACACAAGCGTGCATGTGTGCGTTTCTCTCCGCCCATTGTGCTGTCCGTCAGTCAGCCGTGCGGCGGCTCCCCTGACGTGAAAGAGGAGCTTCAGCAATGTCTGCCGGCGGCCCTGATGCTGAAGCAGGTTGACATGGCGACAGGCAGAGCTGCTGCAAACAAACAGCCCGGAATGTCGCCATGTCCCTTCACGGCAGTGCTCAGCCACCACACAATGTGTTGACAGCGCAGACACACGCACGCACGCACGTACGCACGCACGCACACACACACACACACACAGATGTATGGCATCTCTCACACAGATACCTTTGCATCTGTCTTGCTGACTGTGTGTTTGTCTTCTGAACACTGGAAAACTGGAAAGGTTTGTGGTAACTGATTAGCTTATGTAGTAGTAGTAGTAGTAGTAGTAGTAGGGGCTACTGTAGCAGAGTAGTAGCAATGTGTTCGTTGGCCAGAGGGGGCAGAGTGGAGTCAAGCGGGACACACAACATCACACAATAAGGGCTGACTTTTTTATTTATTCTTCTTTTTTTTTTTTTTAATGTATTTAACTAGAGTCATATTTGTCCTGGTCATTCAGTCTGAATATCAATATCAGGCTAGAGTATCAAGACTGTACATCCACAAGTCTGCAACTCTACTGGTAAGCCCCATTTGGACTTGGTTGAGTTATTTATGGGGCACTATTTTAACCATCTAAGCTCATGGTCTAAAGTGCAAGGCACAAGCTACATTCCACCATGATCCCTGAAATATGTGGATTAGGGATGTTCCTAGCAACTAATTTAGCCATTGGTTAAATTACGTTTTTAATTTAGACTAGTGGATTAGTCTAAAAACACCAGGCTTAACAGTGTCAGCGTGTGTATATGGTGCAGGTCTCTCCCTACCTGCTGTTTTGTCTCAGTGGGTGGAGATCACGTTTTAGCTTTCACTTTCTCCTCATTTAAAAAAGAATTATCCGACCGCTTCATCTTCGGCAGATGAACAGTTACAGTAGCCTACTGCACAACAGTGGCAGAGTGCCAATACAGCTCCGTTATTCACAGGCAGGGGGAAGAGAGCGTTATAAAACTCTTCACTTGATATTGATCTCTATGCTGCATTGGCTGCGCTGAAATGCATTAGCTAATTAGCTTACCGTAGATAGTTTAGCCTAGCAAAATGCTATTTAGCCTAAATTAAACACAGGTGAACAAACAGTCAGGAACTCGACGGTCCGATATTTAACGATATAAAATTCAGTTGTACTGTAAGGTTAAATCGAAAGCAGAGAGGTTGGGAATCCAAAAAAAAAGTTTAAAATGATGCATGATGCGCTGCAAATTTCAGCTCTGAGTTGTAGGCCTGTCTCGATAATTGCTATATCGCCTTATCATGCAATATTTGGAAGTAACCTCAATAATTTTTCTGGCAGCGATAATGTTGTATTTACACATGTGTTGCTGACATCACACATAAGTTAAAGTGCTGTGCTGTCAATCTGCCTAATGTACATCTATCACACATCTCTCCGTCTGGCAATGCAATCAATGCATTATGCTAACTATCAACAGCAAAATTAAACGACAAAATATTTTACTGCTCGTGCTCACTCACTTTGCTGTCACCTACCGTGATGTTTGGTTGTTCGCTAGCCATAGAGGTACGTTGTCGATGTAAGATGGAGCTCATCTCAGAGCTGGGATGGTTTTGGCTTCCAGATCACATCTACTAGAGGAGATTCCAGTTATCATTGAGAAAGAAACATAACACTATTATTAATATTATTAATATAGTAGAAGCAAGGAGTGGCGGTATCTACATTCATAACTAGCAAGCAAATATTTCATTTTATTAATGTCTATACTAAATCCCATGAATATTTTTATTTATTCACTTCACTGGCTTTAAGCTTGACACATCTACTCATATAAGGTTGTAATGTGGTCCTATAGTATAATTGTATTTTAGATGCATAATTCCAAATCATTATTCAGTAATATTAAAAACTTTCTGTCTGGCAAAAATAAAAATAAAACCTTATATTTATTCTGTGGTTGAGCTTCATGTACAGTACTCTAGTCCAGTGTCATGGATTTATTTTCACCTCAAGAGTAATCACGCATCTGTATCACTGACAGGCTTGAAATGAGAATCATTAATGTATGGGCATACATTTCCGAGAAAGAAACTTCAGCCAGGGACTTTAACTTTACTAATCTACCCCAATTTGAAAGGTTAGGACATTATGGAAAATACTAATAAAAACACAAGGTATAACATCACATAATGTTGTAGTGTTTACAATATAGTACAGGCCAGGTTGAATGGAATTTACAAATCAAAATGTTTTGCTTTTATTAGCATTATCCATGCCATCTTAAAAATGTTGGAATTGGGGTTCCAGTTAAAGGAAGATTGCACCTGGAGGATAAGAACCCAAATATTTGTTAATTAATGTCCTGGACTGTACACCAACAAGAGGAGAAATCCTTGTTTTATGTACAGTAAGATGTTTTGCACTGCAGTGAACACATGATAGCTTTTTAAGGCATTTATGTTCCATTTGTCTTCCCATACATCGCCACAGCTGTAGTTTTCAAAGCAATTGCTTAAGGATTCGCTTTGACCTACTGTAACCAGTTCTGACAGAAAACTTTCTCAAACAAAAACAGAGCTGTTATCTTCAATGCAAATTGTTGACACGCCAGCCAAAATTGACATTACATTGCATTTACGATCTGTTGCCTTTACATTCATGGGTTAAAGGTGAGAAAGGACAATGTGGTGCAATAGCCAGCCCTACTTTTAGCCCCCTTTAGCTGTGTTTTATAAATGTAAGATTTTATTTAATTACAGTGCAATGACAGACCTCTCCCTTACACATCCATTTAAAACCAGGTTCACCTTGCGTTGACAGATACTTTTTCTGTTATTTGAAGTGGAAAATAATGTAACCATGCAATATCATTATTGAATTTAGTGTGAAAAACATGGCCCCATTCTTTTGCAAATAAAGTCATTGTTTCTTGGCTGAGTGCAGTGGAACAATGACAAAGGGGATTAAGTGGCCTTAATTCTCCACAGAAATCCACTTTAGCCCAACTAGAGAATCTAGCCTTGGGCTTAAGCAGAGCTTTATATCTCCGACTCATGGCTTTAAATGTCCTCTGCTTCGCTCTCATTCAGAAATGACAGGTGAGTGGAATTATGTCCACCTGGGGCTAGAGTGGCGACTCTTTCTCTATCGCGTCGCACAGGAGAGACCTGTTGACCTGCCCGAAAGCAGCCAATGGCAGCTCAGACAACTGATTAGGCACATCTGATAGCCGGGAAACACATACCGCTCCCATAATAATAGAGTCCAATACAGAAGGGAAGTGATTCATTCTAGAGGTTATTCCTCTCTGCTTAAGTGTGACTTTGACCCCTAAGCCACACCTCTCTCAGTACCATAGACACAGATTAAGCTCAATGGAGCAACCTGCACTAGAGATGAACTCTTGACTTTGCTGGTATGATTTAGCCTTGCCCAGACAGACAGACAAGTTCCCCAGCAGCAGAACATGCAGGCTACAGAAGAAGGCAGCGGACCCTGAGATCTGGCTCTCAGCGGTGACACCCGTGTTGGCTGACTCGCCCATGAATAATTCTCCCTCTAATCGGGACAGACGAAGACACCGGCGTCAGGATGTGGAGAGCGGCTTGGGTCGGCGGAGTGAGGACATGTCGTAAATCACCTGCGAATCCCCGGATCACCCGTCTTGGAAAACTTCCACACGCTGTAGTAGCACGACACGTCGCCCATTTCCACGGCCCATGGCCAGGTGAAGCAGTTAGCGTCTAGTTAATTAGCGCTCTCTGGCTCCAAATACTGTGTCTGTAACTTATGATGCCTCTTCTCGTACAGAGCCTGTGAATAAAACATAGCCAAACCAGAGTAATCCCATGAATGGAATGTACTGTATGTTTTACAGCTCTCTTAAGAGGGAGTGAGTGATCTGTTGTATTGTGGTGGGAGCGGTGATGCGTCTTCTTCTCCATCCTGAATAAATGTAGCGTTAACCTGGTAGGTTAGCTCGATGCAGCGCGTCACGCCGCGATAGTCTGCAGGTGCAGACATAAGTGGATTTAAACTACGCGCGCACACACACACACACACACACACACACACACACACACACACACACACACACACACACAGACAGAATAGTGTCTCAGATAAACCCAGCACATACAGCAGTAGCAACTTCCTGCTGCTCCAATACACCATCGGTGTATGAATGTGTGTGTGTGTGTGTAAATGGGTGAATACACTGCTGATTGGGTCAATACACCGGTGTATGAATGTGTGTGTGTGTGTGTGTGTGTGTGTGAATGGGTGAATTTGAGGCAAAATACTGTACAGCGCTTTGAGTGGTCGGAAGTTTGGAAAAGCGCTATGTAAATGCAGTCCGGTCCATTGACATGCACACACACACACACACACACACAAGTTGTGGCCCCCTCTCTCCTGCATCTGTCTGTGTTGCTACCAGCGGGTGAGGTGCTAGCCTGTGCCCTGGTGGACAGACGGTCGCAGAGAGACAGACGCGGAGATAATAATGACGAGGCCCGCGTATGTGTAGCTCATGTCTCGGTTGCGCTCTGCTTGTCTGCGCTGGCTTTTCCCCGCTGGCAGGCCATTAGCGGGATGTGATCGTGTCCAAAGCCTTCCTCAAGTGACAAACATGATTCAGTCTCTTCCTTTGGGGGGGAAGAAAAAAGAAAATGGCGGCGTTTGGCGCGTGCGTTGAACACCGGGCACATCATTAGAGCCCGGCAGTGTCCTTGGTGCCTCCTTTCACAACGTTTCCGGAGAGGTCTCCGGGATTCTTGCCGTGGCAATGCTACATTATAGATAAGGGCCAAAAACATCATTACCTCAAAGGAAAATACAGGTTGCAATGGTGTGTGTGTGAGAGAAGGGTTCTTATTGTGTTGCTGTCGCAGAGCTGAGGTCTACACCGATCGTCCTCAAACAGCATTGCAGACATGACTGTGCCGTCGCCTAATTCATTGACCTCCTTGCCTGAGCCTGTTTATTTGATGTCTTCTCACTACCGAGCTGAGCTCCCTAATGACGGCGGGCAGCTGATGTCACACGGACCATCAACTGTATGAGAGAGAGAGAGAGAGAGAGAGGCAGAGAGAGAGAGAGAGAGAGAGGCAGAGAGAGAGAGAGGGAGAGAGGGAGAGAGAGGGAGATAGCGAGAGAGAGAGAGGGAGAGAGGGAGGGAGAGAGAGAGAGAGGGAGATCTATATGGCCACATCTGACAGCGAGAGAGAGAATTGAGAGAGAGAGATTATTTTTGCTCTTCCTCTAATCTGCATTGGAAGGCCGCTGCATATTAAAGTGAATTAGTCGGGGGACTGATAGACTTGTACACCCCACTCAGTGAATGGCTGAGTAAATGCCTACTTTTTCTACTGTTGAATCAATATGTCGCCTCACCAACAGGCTTAGCGTGTTGCCACTGGCCCTAGCCATAAATTGAGTAGATGCTAAAAAGCATTACACCCCATCCTGAAGAGCTGACAGGTATATGTCACACTGTCCATGCTGACAGAGTTTAATTGAGGGCATGTGACTTTGCGCACTGATGGTGGCCCTCGGGTGGTCTTGCTCCCTCCCTTCCCAGGGAAAACCTCTGCCATCCTATAGCCTCCGCTCAAACAGTAGCGCGTGAATATTGCATGAACCACAGGGATTTAAAGGAAACTGCTACCATTTTTTACATTCTCTCTCTCTGTGACAGCTAATGACCTCAGATGTGAGATAGGATTGGCTCCCTCGACCCAATATGCAGACATGACGATCTGTTCCGCCTTTATGGGGGAACGTCTGGAAGCGGTCGGGTAAACAAAACAGCACATTTAGTATTCCCAGGCACCCGTATTTTCCAAAGAAGAGGCCTAACTTGTGAGAAAAAAAATCAACATTGCGCGGGGGAGCGTAGACATTAAGATTGTCAGATGGGTTATGCTGACGAAAGAGGAACTGTCTGAATTCAACGGCGAATTTTAGCCGGGGTTTATTTTCTCCACACCTAATACCTGCCTCAGATTCAGTCTCCCTCTGTCTGACTGAGACCAATTGTTGAATAAAACCATTTGTGCCTTTGAATCTCTCCTTGTTGTTTGCTAGTACAAGGGGATTTCTACTTACCAGCCACTTAGCTTGACGCATAGTCCTTTCCGCACATGCATTTCTATATGAAACACGCAAGAAACACAGTTTGCTACTGAAGCAATGTGAGTTATCAGAGCATTTTGACAGCTTCTGAGCCGTTATTTCTCTGGATATGAAGTGACACAATGGTGTTAGCTGTGGCGTCTTTAAGCCCTTCCAGCTTCTAAATCAATAGTTGGAGAGCTGTGCGCGACTGTGTGGTTTCAAGATGACAAACGCTCCAATTCACGCCTAGTGAAAGGAGGATTACGTATCTCCAGCAGCTAATTGAGTCTTGCGGTATTCATTAAAATAAAGCTACACAGTATATTGAGAGCCGCTTTAAAGGTGTGTGCACACTTCCCTGAGTGAGAATGTGTGCACATATGCCACTGTGCCTCTCTTGTTTTTGATTCACAGTGTTCATATCTATACAGCGCTGTGTCTGTATCAGTTTGCCTGTTTATGTTATCTTATCTATATTGTATGTTTTGGCGTTTGTGATAGTTTCATATCAGTTTTTTGTGTTTGTGATTGCCACTGTGTTGATTTCAGTTAGCCTGTCAGTCAAAAAGACACTCTATAGTCCTGTGTGTTTGTGCGTGATGCATGCTTTGATACATGCTTGCGATGAAATGGGCCGCTCCTGTTTCCTGGAGTTCTCCAGGTTTGTCACCTGGTGAAGTTGTTGTTCGCCCCTGAATGGCAGCCCCGTTCGGGGTAAATGATCTCCGGTACACAAAAGCGTGACGCGTCGTTGCAGGAGCATCATCTCCGATTTCATCACTCCTCGCCCTCGCATCCGCCAGCCTACATCCTGCAATTTCACCCTCGTTTCCGTGGTTGCGCTGAGCCGCGGGTTGATGAAGCTCAGAGGGGTGCCGTCTAGACTCGCAGATTCACAGCTGTAATAAAAGAGGCGGGCGCGGGATAATTCCTGCACAGTGGGGGGGGGTGGGTGTAGTGGAGAAGAGAGTTGTCGTGCAGATAGGGAAGAGGTACGAGATGTGGCTGCACCTGAGCTTTCAGAGGTTTGCGGGGGGTAAATCGAGGTAATTGCAGACATCTTGTCAATGCAGTGTTGAGGGAGGGGGGTTGGTTGTGGTTGAGGGTGGATAGGGCGCTGACTCATCACTTTCTGTCATTTCTCCATTCTATCTCCATCTGTACCTGCTGTGTACATGTGTGTGTGTGCGTGTGTGTGTGGACGTGGAGAATTTCAACAAGTAACCTCCATTGCACAAACCCCTGCACCACTGGCTGTGTTTCACATTCTTGTTGTTTCTCCACATGTAGAACGTGTGATTCAGGAGAATAGTGCGCTGATGAGATATGTGTAATGACAGCTTCCCGCCACTAGGGGTACTGAAAGCCATTGCAAACATGTAACCTGTTGAAAGTGCTCTCCCGACCTCCGTCTCTCATTTAAAGACAGTCGATCCTCTTTAGCTCACTTGAGTGATCCTGCAACAAGTCCCTGGAGTGACATTACAATCTGTCATCTCACCTGACTGTGCTGCGTGCGTGTGTGTGTGTGTTTGTTTGTATCTGTGTGTAACTGCCAAGGGGTTTTGACTGAATAATAATTCAGTGAAAAACCCCTTAATTAGAAATAGCAGTTTCTACTCGTAGCCTACTATTCTATTTTGGTCTGTCTGTCTGTCTGTTTGTGTCTTCTATAGTAGTTCCCGAGTTCCTTCCAGTTTTATTACATTTTACATTTTGTCATTTAGCAGATGCTAAATGTGCTATCTGGCTGCCAAATCACCTGATCTCTTCAAACCACTGAAATAATATCCATTAAATATTTATAAATCCGCAGATTATTTGGATGATGAAGCATGGGTGTTTATAAAAAAATATATAAATATGAATATATATATATATATATATATATATCTTTTTTATTTAGATATAACATATTTTACAGCTCCAATAACTGCTCTGTAGCTGTCTGGTGATAGTAATGTGGCTCAGTGAAAGCCCACAGGTCTGCACACTATAACAATCACAAATTAGATGACATGATAAATGATAAGACCGTTAAGTTAATGGAATGCCTCCTCGGCTCTGGGCATGGGGGGACCGGGGTTTGTTGAGGATAAAATCGGACCAATTTTTGAGTGGTCATGCTAGCAAATGGCAACTGTTCCATTATATATCACAACATTACAGATGCTGTCCACACAGTGTGTATACACACATGCACTTCCCATTTCTATTTTCGCTAGACTTGGCCATTTAAATTGTCTTTCCGTGCGTTCATTAGCTTCTCCCATTTCATTTTGTCATTTAACAGTGGCCTAGGGAGGGACCCTAATGATTGTTTTTTTGAAAACAACTTAGACAAAAAGATTGTTAAGATACGAAGCAATATTAATGCTGAATATGCGGCGTGAAGCCCTCAAGCTAACATCTGTCTTCTGCTTACCTTATTGTTTCTTTAGCAGCAAAATGGAAGACAACTCATAGACACACAGTGACATGTACAAGGTATTGGTATGCACTCGGTGATTCACGATTGTTCTCTTAGCAATCTATCAAACGGCAGTTGTACTAAGCTGTAGTGTGCCATATAGATACCAGCAATGGTGCCTTTATGGAGTCTAGACAGTTTTGGGGGGCTTTAGGACTTATTATTAACCCATGTACTCCAGAGACTTTGTTAATGCTATTTTTCATTACACTCCAAGATGATCGAACACGCTTATTCTCCAAGCCTGTTTGTTTCGTCGCCAGTGTGGGTCTGGAGTAAACGCTCGCAAACACAAATGCACACGCACGCATGCACGCACATCCCTTTTGACTATTTAATTTGAATTAAATAGTCAAAAAAAAAAATAAATAAATAAATAATAAAAAATAAAAAAATAATAATAATTTGAATTTGCTCTTTTCTTTCTCTCCCGCCTACTTTGCCTTCACTCACAGATTAGAGAGAAAAGAGAGTGATGTAGAGGTCCTGTGGGCCGGGCAGGTGACTGTAGAAGAGAGCAGGAAGAGATATGACAATGTAAACATGTTTAGCATGCTGAGCCTACAGTAAGAGGTCCCAGGGATGGTGATGGAACATGGCGTCCGGGAGCTAGTGGCACGATACCTTGGATTGACAGCTCCTTCCCCCACATTCACCTATTTCCTCCATGGTTCAGCGCTCCCGATCCGCAATCTCCCACAGCTACACCCAGAGTCTGTGGGCATTATCACCCATGAGCGCTCCACTGGTTTCTGAGGGTATTGGTGGTGACAGCAGCCATAGTCGGATCTGCCCTTCTGCTGGCACCTAGCATTGCTGGATCATTATAGTCCTTCTGTGTGAGTGTGTGTTTGAAGCGGTCAAGCCGTCTGCGGACATTTCCTCCCTGTAATTGACCCTCAGTCCCAAGTCGTGATACATTTTGTCAATAACGGTTATATGATTTTTAAACACATTACCGATATATCGATAGGCTGGCAATACATTACAGCATTTGTCACTGACTTACATTCAGGGCACAGGCGTTATATTCATTGTATTCAAGGCCATCAGAAAGAATAGAACACAACTGGCTAAGTCACTTGTAAGTGGGATTGCAGTGCCAGTCAATCGCATACCAGAACTGCTACTGACACCTACTGGCAGACATAAATATAGCCTTCAAAAATGATACTAACCAGTAACAAAATAACAAAGTTATTACGAGTTAAGAGTTGTGTGTTTATGACTGTGATTTCACATTTCTTGTTTGTATAAAGGCTACATGTGAACATTTACTTTTTTATATCTTAAATATTATAGTTTTATAGAAGATTTCATAGACTTGGCAAATGTAGTTTTTTTTTAGATTAAGTCCGTTGTGGGCATTCTTAGCAGTTATTGTGGCTTTTATATTGTTCATATCCATATCGGAATTCTATCGCATCGACCGAAATTTTGAAATATATCGTGATATACATTTTGGCCATATTATATAGCCTTAGTTGCTCATATACTATGTTATGTCCAAATGATTCCCATGTTTTCTCAACTGAATCGCAGACGCTTACCGCGGGAGCCAGATGTCTCGCGGCACAGAATGATCGAAAACAAGCCCGTGGATCCACGCTCGACCACTATTGGCAGCTGTTCTGGAGAGCGCATGTGTTTGAATGGCAAATTAGTACTAAATCCTGAGGGGCGGGGCGGGGGGGTTATGGTGGTTGGTGGAACCAGGGTCTGGCAAGAATACTACAGTAGATGGAAGACATTAAAACGTGATCTGTGCAGCAGCTTAAGTGTCGTAATGGATATTAGCCCTTCATAAACTTTCATTCCTTGTTTAATGCTCCGAAGATGGGACACATAATCTTCTGCGCATGCTTACACACACACACACACACACTCATTGTGCCCAGTGTGACGCCCTGAGTGCCCCATTCAGCCCAGATGGCTGGTGGAAGCCGTGGTCTATTGACCACTGTATTGTCCATGTTAACATGCAGCATGCACCCCTAGTCATTGCAATCCCTTCCTGTTGCTCTGCACACTGTCTAAGCTTCTAGGGCCCTGTAGGGCCGAGGCTAGCTGAGGATTGTAGCACTGCTTCTGGTGTGCGTAGGGGGCTGGGGAGGTGCAAGTGTCCAGGGAACACCTGCCGAATGTTGGGTGCGTTGAGTCAGAAGCGGGCCCCCGGAGGAGGTCATTACATCCTCCAGCCACTAGGGCGGCGGCTTGACTCGCCTCCTCTTCTTCTGCTATTGTACGGCGCGTTGTCCCGTGAGCTGCCGTTGCCATGGCAGTGCCGGGGCTCGGCAGGTCTGCGGTGTTGTCGAGGCTGGAGCTTCAGGGCAGTTTGCTTGGCGATGAGCAGAAATACAAACCCATTCCATTGTATTTGTCATTTCATGGAGAAATGGAGGGGCTTTTAGGTTGAGGTGACATTGACAACAAGACAGCAAGTGGCAACTGAATGGAACCATAGTGATATTGCAAGCCCCGCCTCTAAGATTACATTTGCATTACAGTCTGCAAACATTCATTTCAAAACTGTTAATCAACCGGGTAAGGACAACAATAAGCATCCAGGTGGTTCCTATGTTCAGGTTTTTGCCTTGGTACTGGTACTGGTCTGGTACTGGTACTGGTACTGGTCTGGTACTGGTCTGGTTAAAATTGGTCCAGTAGTCTCCCAGTGGCTGTGGTTAAACTCACCACCAAGCAGTAGCTCCGCAAGTCTAGTTTCTAGAGTGTCATATGCAAATCACTGCATGTTTGCTGCTGTTTGTAAATGTGCCATCTCTGCTTTAGTAAAATGACACGCTTTACCCATTGTTTATCTTGCTCTGTTGTTTTGTGAAGAACAAAGTGGTTTCACTTTGTGAACCAGGAATTGTTATGCTCCTACTGTTTGCTTGGATATTTGTTTTTCATTATTGCTTGTATGGTTTGCGGATATGTTTACAAAAATGAGAGTTCTCAGTTGTGTGCGCTGTAGGTTTACTTGTGCATTGTAAAACATGTAAACAAGCATGACAAACAGTGTTGGTCTGTCTTTCTTCCTTTCTTCCTGGCTTCCATCTTTCCACATTAACTTATGTATACTCTTATACGTTCATTTGTACTATGTGACATAAGCCACTGGTGTTTTTGTTGTATGATACATAGACCTCTATAAGCATTCATTGTCACTGACAAGACTGAAGACCTTATACCTACAGTAATTCCAGTAGTGCAGAGCTTTATTTTGTACTTTCAGTTTTTACTTTGTTTTTAATAAGTAATCATAGAGCCTACTGTACTAACATAACACACATGAGTTCCAAACAAATTCTTCAGTAAGTTTAATGTCAGATTAGGTCATTGTTATGTTTGAACAAACAAAATACAGTACCTCTCCTGTCAAGTAGGCATATCTATGACTTTAGCCAAGGCTATGTCCCAGACTTTACGCAAGTAAAGGCTTGTTCTATGAGACTATTTAATATTTACCTACTTGGCAAAAGTGATTCCCAGAACCAAGGAGCTTAATGATTAGAATCCTAATAAACTACAGTGTTATTTCCCACATGCCTTAAGGGCTTGTTGCTCGGTGCTTGAGAGACCTAACTGAAGAACGACTGTTTTGATACAATATGAAGGCTGTTGCCACCAAAAACAATTCTTTATTACAGAATGAGGATTTATAACTCATGTCTGCCTGGTTTCTGGCTGCTGCTTGAGACGAGGCTTGATGCCTCCTCATTCCTCATTGTACGGCTCTGAAAGATGAGAATCGGATGCGCTGCTAACAAAGAAGAGCAGGAGACAGCGTCTCAGGGTTAAGGGCGGAAGGATGGAGCGTTCCACAGGGTGTGCGAATCAAAGTCTTACTCTCCTCCCTGCCCACGGTGAGAGGGGGGCGTTAATTAAGATTTGGAAAATCTGTGCCATTCCAGGAGCACTGATCTCACTCAGTAGGGGGTTCTCATTTCTGTGGGTATGATGCCCTATTAACTAGGTTTAGCATGGCGTTTGTGTTTATGTATACTGTGTGTGTGTGCGTGTGTGCGTGTGTGTGTGTGTGTGTGTGTGTGTGCATTCCACTGGTGCGGTGGTGTTTATGAAAGTTGTTTTAGTCAGGTTTGTGGTGTTCATGTTGATATTTAATTGCCTCTGCATTTAGTGTAGTTTGTAGCGGTGTGAACGTCGTACACTTTAGTGACGTTCAAGTTTCAGTAAGGCCCCTGCAGCTGTGCGGAAGACCCCGAGGAGGGTATAGCAGAGCAGGTGCCACGCCGGCGCTTTGGGGCCGGGAGAGCGCTGACCGGCTGCCAGGATGATGCGCCTGCGTGCGCCACTTTGTATTCCATCCACGCACCACCCCTGTTGCATTTCTGCAAGTGAGGAAGTAAATAAGAGGAACAAAGCATCCATGTCGGAGCAGGCGCCACGGAGGCCAACCGCGGTGAACCCCAGGTCCCAGTGCAAAACGAACTACATGAAGCGAGCCATACAAGACAAATATAGGGCAGGGGAAATGCCATGGGGAACAACCACCAAGGCCTTGTGGGAATAACAGCTATAGGCCTATTCTCTGGTTTGTGTTTATGCATGATTGAGTTCAGTTAGCTTTGAGCTAGTTATTCTGTGTATTTCTGACACTTGATTGTATGGAAATGAACTCTATAGGATGGAGGGCAATGGGGGTATTGTGACATCTTGCAGTCATGCCTGTAGCATAGCCAGACACACCATTACCATCATTGAAAATAGACAACATATTTACAGTAGAAAGCTTTATAAATATGTTATAATATGTATTTGTGGCTCTATTTAGATTTGTTTTTACAGAAAGCCTTGCCATGTCACTAACACAAAATATCTTCCTTAGAAAATGGCCACTCTAATGTTCTGTGAAAATGCATTCACCTAGGCAAAAGAACATCTAAAGCATAGAGGACAGCAACTCAGAAGATAAATTGTCTTGTGATTTAATTAAATCACCACTAAATAGACATATAAAAACGCCTGGTAAACTATTTAGGTCAGTGCTTAGATGAATATTCCTCAGTGCAGAATAGCCTTGACACAATTGCGTAAAGCAAGTTTCAACACGGGGGGGTTGTCCTCCTGCGCTGATCATTAAACTTTAATGTGTAACCGTGGTGAGTTTATCTGTCATTTCTGCTAAAATGTATAGACGAGGAAATGTTTTTATTCATCAGCCTTACTTTAACCTGGTGCCTCCCCTGTTTGCAGTACCTGTAACAATAGCATTAACTAAGCAGTTCTGATGGACTTCAGAGAGACGCTTCAGATTGCGGTAGACAGCGGCTGTAATTGATGTCTGTGGAAAAGGGGAAATGGAAATATTAAATGAAAATAGAAGCGACTGAGCCGCCCTCCAATAGGAAGTAGCTGCTCTGTCCACGATGGCTGATCCACAGCTCAGCGTTCCAGCCCTAAACAAACTGTTGGCAGATATAATTGAGACGTCGCCGTTCCTTGTGTTTTCCCTGTGCTACCTCGGTATGCCATTAACATCCTTTCTCTCTCACTCCACATCTCATGCCCATTTATTCACTACACCACACAGGACCGCTTCATCTGCGTTTCCCATACTGGGATTTGCCCATGTGAGTGGGAGCGGATGGGTTAGGTTGCTGGGAACGGATTGGAACCATTGTGGATCAGTAATGAAACAATTTCACACAACAACATATGCCCCACGGTGCCAATCTCGGCTCGCGCTCCGCTCTCTTTGTGAACGGAGGGGTCGGAGGGGAAATTAGACTTCGGCTTTTCTCACCACGTGCGTTCATCTGTGCCCTTGTTGAGTGCTGCGAGCACAGGAAGGGCAGGTGACATGCAGACAGCACAGGAAGTCGGACAGGGGGTAAGAATAGCTGAGCAGGAAGCAGTGAAGTGAGGGCTACCAATTAACTGACCCTGGAAGGATAGTGAGGCTGATATGGAAATGGTTATATAAATATATGTGAATAGATTAGGGTGACATGGACAACCTTGATGGGTTCTCTATCCCTAATACCTATTTCATGAAGAGTAATGTCTGTCTCTGAGCTAGATGAGAAATAGCTTTAGTGTGCTCCTGCGTTACACTTCCTTTCTTGTTAAGGTCACGGAAACAAAGAAGACTCTTCAATCTCAGACTATGGACACCTGCCATCAAACCCCTTTTATCATGATTAATGACGGCAGTAGCTCTGGCAGAAGGATTTTTAATCTGTGTCTCTATCCTAGCCTATGATGGAATATGTATACCCGCTGCAGTCGCATAGCATGGTGGGCCAGCTTGGTTTTAATGAATACTGTATTATGCCGCTTTTCCACCACATTATCAGCGCCAATCGATTAATCTCTTTCCATTGGGCACAGATTGTGGACGGTACCTGATAATATCGATTATAAGATTGTCAAAACTAATATTGCGATTCTGCACTGTGAAACAATAATCAATAACACACCTCCCCCCATCCATATTAATAGTCAGAAAATTGCGTGAAATGGAGGCAATGTTTAAAAATGATCTTTTATTAAAGGCCAGCCCATGAAAGCATGCCAAAGTAAATTGAGGAGACATTCCTCTTCTTGGTTGCTGACGAAAGGTTCCAGCTAGTGCTGGATGAGGCAACTCATGTAACGAGAATGTCTACAGCGAAGTCTCTGAGCTATTGGCCACACACGGCTATCGTAGGACACTCAAACAGTGCACGGAAAAGTTACAACATCAACTATAAACTACTACTACCAGTGACTACAGATTAGGCCTGTCACAAAAATTACTATATCGACTCATCGTGCAATATATGGACATAACCTCAATCATTTTTCAAACTTCAATAGTATTGTTGTATTTACATAGGTGTTGCTGGCAAGAAAGTAAAAAAAAAAGTGAAAACAATTTCACTTCAAGGTTAATGTTTATCGCTAAGCCAATCAATGAAATCGGTTTAACCAATAATAACAAACAATTGATGTCACATGACAATAGTGTAACAACATTGTTTGGCATGATTCTGACAATAATATAATTGATTGTTTATTTCTGGGACAATTCTCGACCAACAAAAACAGTTATCGTGACAGGCCTACTACAGTAAATACTGTATCCATAAAGGAGGCAGGAGTGGTTCAAATACTGTCTTTGCTATAATGGCCAGTTACAATGAGGGGGAAAACTATCTGCAGTGGAAAACTATGTACTTGGTACCAAAAGTGAATTAAGTCGGTACCATGCGATGGAACAGAACCCCTAGCTGCTGTACCTTGTGTGAGTGGTGATTGAACTAGGCCAAGAACAACGCAGATGTCAGATGGAGAACACAAGTTAAAGAAGTAGAAGTACTCAGTATTTATTTGCGCCAGCTGTGCACACTAAACCAGCTGCTTAAGCTAATTACCTTCCCCATACCTATCTCTGGAGTTGTGCTAATTAGAATCATCTGGGTACATGGGTGGAATAAATATATGGTAAGTGCCTCTTTAAGAAGCTGTTTGTACTACTTATATAAATGTGATTGTGTATCTTTTTATGCTTCTTTCCATGTTCCGTGTCCTCCTCCTGTCCTCCTTGTTTGGAGGACTCGGGGAACTAGGAGGAGCAGTGGGCGTTATTAATGGCCTTTTGAAGAAGCACTGGCGGGCCAGATCGGTATTGATGAGCTGCTGCGCCGCACGGCATGCCTTCCAACGTCCCCTCCTTCAATAAGAAAACTTGTCAGGGCTGATACACGGCCGGCTCTCGCCTCAATGCAAATCATGCAGCAAACAGGCTTTATCGCCGGCCAGACATGGCAGAAGCGGCAGAACACACTCGGCCCCCACAGAGCCTCATTCTGCTCTATATATGTATAGGGCTGATTAAAGTCGTGCCAGTGGAGCAGTGCTTTACAATACGTGATGATTTGCCCATGGAATTTGGTATAATGATTTAGGAAATGCCTTTTCAGCAGTGGACCTGCCTTATCAGCGTAAGATTAGAGTCAGGTTGCATACAGACCCATTCACGCAGAATTATAACCATTCACCCAGTTGTGCAAGATCAGTGCTTCATGCTTACCGCAATAATCCATGCTGAAATAAGACATTATTTCCACAGTGTTAATCCCGTAATATTTGACAGCCAAGTTAATATTTAATGTAAAATACATTTTTATTTATATAATACGAAGGATGCAATTTGCATACTGTGATATCCGTTCCACGTGAAACACAGTAAGCTGGAAGACATGTTTTAAGTGTGTTCTCACTACTTCCAACACAATATAATCAGTGTTCCTCGAGTGAGTGTAATTGTAAATGAGCGTACTTGTTATATCCTGTCAATCCAGCCGCAGCATACATCACAACGTGGAACACCTACCCCGTGGTGTTTGACACATTCTGAGTTGTGTTATTAGCGTTTCCTGCTAATGTTCTGGTTTGTCTTGCACTGCATTGACTTCAATTTGCCACCGCCTTCACCACCCTTTACCATCTTTGCACGTTCTCCCTATATGTGCCTGTCTGAGGGCCCTTCAACCTGCCCGTGATTCCTCTCTCGCTACCCTAATTTATCTCTCCCTCTATGGAATAAACTCTGTATAAGGAGGTTGGGGTTTTTCTCCTTTTTCCATCAGGAACTATTTATGACGTGTCTGGTCTGTGGGCTATTAGTCAGGATACTGGTGTTCACTGTAAAAGCAGGCAGGGGTGGACAGCCATGCAGGGTCCATCTTTAGCTTAGCCTACACCCTCCACCATTAATCTCCCTCCAGGGCCTTTTCTGGCTGCCTGCGAGGGACATTAAACAGCTGAGTTACACTCTCCGTTCTAGTGCATGTGATCCAGCCCAAACTCTACTAATGGGATTCAATTAATCCCCACAACCCCCCTCCCTATCTACAATGTATTAGCCAACTGACTGGCCCCTTCAGGCATTTCTTAATAGCTTAAAGTCAATGCAAAACAGACACGTTACTGGATTGTAGTAGAAATATAGTTGCTTCCCCTTCTTTTCAATTGTGTTTACTCAACAGGCTTGCATTGGTTCAAATCTGCTTTAACACAGTCAAGAGAAGAAATGTATCGAGCTCGATTGTTAAAAGAAATGTGAGTAATGTACAGTAATGTATAGTAGTGTGGGAAAACGGTGTGGAAGATTAAATAGAAAAGCACCCTCAAGGCCCCTGACTTCAAAGCAGAACTCTGCAAATATCCGAGGCATAGTAGCCTCCGACAAGCCGGGGTCTTGTCTGGCAATTTGCCACCCCTACCGTTTTTAAAGTGGAACATGATCCATTCTCTCACGCTTATTTATTTATACTTCTTTGTTCTCTTCCTGAGAGAGTTGTCAGCCACAGTAGCTCCTTGAAAGTTATTTCAGAGGCTTGCGTCCAAGCCTTGTCTGTGGTTGTTAATGTAACGCTGCATGGCAGCACATTGCTTGGGGACACTGCACAACCTGTGCAATCTCAGCCCATTAGCAAATTAGCTCTCTAAGAAGAGCCCCTACATGTTTCTATTGCACTTAAATTCTTATTATGGTTACATTTGTGATGTTGTTGTCCCACGCCCGGAATGTTCCCTGTTGTCATGAACGCGAATAATACACCGGCACACTTGTTACATTCAAATTGACAGATTCATTTTCTTTGATTCATTTCTTTTAAGTAAGCATATCCAGCCCCCAGCACGCACACTCACGCATGCACACACACACACACACACACACAACAGAGAGCTGACGCAACACGCTAGGCTTTCCTAATTACATGGTCGTGGCCTCCCGCTGCCAGAGGAGCTCATTTGGGCACAGAGAGGAACGTGTCTGCTGAACGCAAAGGACCATGGGAAAGAGGAGTCTTAATGAGGGGGAATCAGTAGAACAAGTCTGATGGTGGCACTCCCTCCCTATGCTGGAAGGACTCGCTACTGGGTGGGTGGGGGGGGGGGGGGGCTCACCCACATAGCATATACATACCCTGGCATGGCATGGGCTCAAGCAGCAGCAGCCATCAGAAAAGAAGGCAATTAAGGAAGCACGGTCTGCTCACGCACCCGGAAACACAAAGCCTGCTGGGGGGCGGGAAGAGGGGCGTTTGTTTGTCAGCAGGAACGGCAAAAGTGGCAGATTAAAATGAGCTGATGCGACAGAGAAACAGGAAGTGGCTGGGTTGTTGATTGCGAACGGGGGCGAATGCAGCGCGCTTGTTTCCTTCTTTCTTTCTTTCTCTCCTTCTTTCTCCAAACTTCAAATCTCCTGCACAGGAGCGAAGGGTGCAGATGGCGCTTCCAAACAGAGGCCTAGTGGGGAGAAGGGTGCATCACGGGCGGATGGGGACATGTTTGGGACGAGGCTGGCATTGAGTCAGGGGGCGCTGTGTCGCTGCCAACCCTTAATGTGATCACTGACGGAACAGGGGGCCAGGGCCGCAATCGGCTTGGGCCAGTTGGATCAGAGACCATTGTGCTCGTCCTTCATGCCGAGGCTAGACATTGTTCACTGGATCCGTGACTGCGAGAGGGCTGTGCGGGAAGCCACATTCATTTACAGGATATTGTACTGCATTAAAGTAGCTTAATATACAGCATGGTATTATACATGAATAACATAGCATCAAACTAAAGATATAGCTGAGTAATGGCATCCTGATCAGAGATTGACATCGATCTCTGTGTGTGGAAATCTGCGATCTTCTTGTCTTTGTTTTTTTTGTTTCACGCACGTGTGTGTGTGTGTGTGTGTGTGTGTGTGTGTGGCCTATTAAGCATTTGCATTGGTCTAAGATGTTGTTGTTTTAATATGAGTAGTAGCATGAAGCCATATACACACAGTTTGTCCCTAAGTGAATAAAACAGGTAGACAATTTTGGGATCAAGCCAGGAATTATTTTCTAAAGGAAAAAGCAAGTTGGAATAATGTATAAAACTTTTGACAAGCTCAGTGGATCCTATATTTTAAAGAAGAAATTGTACAATCTTGGGAGTTATATCAGAGTCCCCATTGCCCTTACATCTTAGCCAAGCAATATTTAAGACAGAAGCTTTGAGATATACCTCGCAGCAATACCTTGGAGAGCTTTAAAGACAAACCACATTACTTTTGAAGTCCATTCTTTAACACACAGTGAACTGGTGTTGTGAACAGGAGAGTTAGTGTTCTGTGCAAGATGGATACATGCAATAGGAGAATTACTCATACAATGAATTCTTGAGCAATAATCAATAAGGGAAGAACGTATGGCCTATGGTAGAATGCAGCCAAAGGGACAAACAATAATGCTGTCATCTGAGAATTTATCGCAATCCAACATATATCATTACAGAGGGCATCCTGGGAGTAATAATACCTGATTGATCATCTGGTTTAAGTTAGTTGAAGCAGTGTGTCCTTTAAGAAAGAAGGAAATATTGCATCTCTAGATCATTTCACTCGACGGGACCACATGCAGAATGGAATAGTAATAATATATAATAGATGTGAGCTCTGGGGAGCTCTATGTATCTGGACAGTAGCGAGAAATCTCTTGGGAGGCTAAGGAGGGCAATAATCAAGCCAGAAGCTAGTATTACAAGCAGCTGGCTCATAAGGTTTATGTTGAAGGAGATTCATACAGTAGGTCTAAAACGTATATAAATACATGGTTTTGAATAGTCCCCCAAATTTGCGTCTCTGACTACACATCTTGGTGAGGAGTCTGTGAAACAGCATTGTGCTATTAGACACATTACATATTTTACTTGTACTTATTTATTTTTCGCTTTCAACTGCATTTGTGTGTTTAGCATCTGTATGTGCCCAGTGTGCATGTATTAAAGGTATAGTCAAGTTTATTTATATACGGTAGTAATCACATACGGTCTCAAAGGGCTTTACAGCCTATATTTCACAATGGACAAACAACACCCCATTAACCTGTTCCTCCCCCTGGGCAAGGAAAAACATCCTTTAAAAAACCCCATGGGAAAAAATGGAAGAAACCTTTGGGGGGCCACAGAGGCAGGAATCCACCCCTCCAGTAGTCAGCTATTGTAAGATACTTACTGTAATACATTTTTTGTCAAATTCACCAAATATTTGTTCGCATTCCGCTAGCTTGCCGTTCTCTGTGTGTGCTCAAAAAGTAATTTGGTTCCTCTACACAGCCCTGGCTCTGTAAATGGAAAGTGACAAACACCGCTCACCACAACAATGCCCTAGGCTTCACAATGCGTGTCTCTGTCAGGGTGGGGGCGGCAGGACTCAAAGGCACGGCTTCAAAAGGATTTAATAACGAACTTAAACTCACTTAAACAGACTAGATACGGACTGGCAACGAGACGAGAGCTTCAAACGACAAACCATAAACGACAATGAACCGACAAGGACAAGCGACTTAACAGACTGAAATAGACAAACACAGGACAGGCCACTGGGTCGGGGTAAAGGAGAAGCAGGTGAAACTAATGCACAATCAACACGGGGCAGGCAGGCACAGGATGGAACAGACCAACTGAACACAGGGACACCGACGGACTGGGGAAGACAGCAGACAGGAGGTAAGGTGCACCAAACAAGCCAGAACCAAACAGGAAATGATGGGGAATAACCAAACACAAGACAGAACAGACAGAACAGGGAGACAAACGCAAACAGACCGCTACAGGACAAACAGACCGCTACAGGACAAACAGACATGGTTTGACCGTAGGCAGAGAAAAGAAAGGAATCAGACAGAAACAAAAACAGACATACCAACGGGGGGCGGACCGTGACAGTCAATGTGTAAAGAGGAACTTCTGATGGAGTTTGTTTTGATTTTAGCTCAAAGTTAGCAAGCATTCTCCACTAACCCGGCCTTTTAGACAATAAAACTTTGTTTCTTGAAAAGTTAACTACAACTGTGTGTGTGTGTGTGTGTGTGTGTGTGTGTGCGCGTGTGTGTGTGTATACGTGCGTGTGCGTGTGTGTTTGTGATGTACATGTGTGTGTGTATATCCTTTCAATATAATATGTAAAATGTATTGTTCACAATCTCTACCGTGAATTTCCCGGAGAGCTGTCAGTGCATAGGTCTCCCTGAGTACTATTCCAGTTTGTTAAAGGGAGGCAGTAAGACACTAAATCAATGGCATTGTCTACATACCCACTACACCCACTCAGAGACCGGACAAGGTTAAAAGCTTTGAGGTGTGTACTCTAGACCATCATGTTTATTATACGTCTGGGAGCGGTTCCAAAACATTGGCAACGGGTTGCCAATGAAGTCTACTTTGCTCCTTGGGGTATGAGAATTGTGTAACCAGAAAAAACTGTTGGAGGCCTGGCCAAGTGTAGGAATACGGACAGAGATGACGAACCATTCCCTGGGGAGGAGAGCCGTTGTTGGATGTCTGTGTGAAGGACAGATTACTGCAGGAGGCATTTGATCATGCGTGGATGCTCATATCGGTGCTCATTGGGTGGGGATCCGAGGTGCGGGGTATTTTTAGTTCAATGCCCACAATGCAAGCTCCTGGGAAGCAATAGCTACAGATCAAGGGACTGTACATGTTATTATCCACGGAGAAGAGCTGTGATGTTGTGTAAATTACTGTAGCTCCTCCAACATTGTTTGTCTCTTTTAACACAGTGCCGCTATTTAGCAGTGGGGCTTCTGCTGCTCTCGCTGGAGATTAAACTGTATTTTTAAACAGTGGAGAGTACTCCTGCACTAAGTACACAGAGCGGATAATAACAATAATAAGCATGTTACAGGATAAAGCCAAGAATGTACGGTATTTGTGTTCATTCCATACCAGGTGACACATCATTACTATCTAGGGAACATTTCCGAAAATATATACTACATGAAAAAAGGCTTCTGAGAGAGAGTTCTCAGGTGCTCCTTTCCTAAAGAGGGAGGTATAATTCAGTGTTTTATTTACGGCAGGTGGGTTTTAAAAGCCTGTTGTTTGTGGGAGCTGAGGGGCGGCGGGGCCCACACAGCGTCAGGGCCGGGTCACCTTGACAGGCTGCGAGCCGTGCTAACTATTCCCCTCCACTCGCCGGCAGTGCTCCGGCAGCATGCCACTCTTCCACCACTGTCCATCATTTCCACATGCGTGAGCGACCTGCGGCTACCGTGTCGTCCCGGAGCCGCGGGCTAATTGGACCAAATGACAGTAGATTCTGAGGGAATAGAAAAAGATCACAGTGTGGCCGCAACTGAGCCCGGAGCATGGCTCTGCCATTATATCTAATTTAGCTTTTACCTGGAAGGATTCTTGGGGATTTGATGTATTAAGGCATTTATAGTTGGCCTGTGGTGATGTCACATCGATCCCAGTGTTCTTTTCCTAACGGTTATAATACAATCCATTTCCTTGGCCAGTTTTCCTCTGGTAGAGCTCTGTGTAACAAGACAAAGACATTAGCCAATAGATTGAAGTTCTTCTCTGTCTGCCACCCTGGGTAACCCTGCTCCCTGCCCTGTGTGTTGTAGCTGGGTGCACTTTCGACGAGGACTCGGACCCGAGCCTATGTGAGTACCGTCAGGGTCAGGAGGATGACTTTGACTGGCAGCTGATCAGAACCTACAACTGGCCACACTCTACGCCGGACCTTCTGCGAGGTAGGAATCAGAAACAGACTGCAGACAAAACAGACTGCAGACAACTGCTGCACGATGTTGTGTATCCTGAAGGTGTCATAACTGGAAACTAAATATCGACATGTTTATTTCAAGTTTTTTTTTAAACATTTGCATTATACTGTATTTATTACAATCATTTATTGCAACAAAACAGTGTTTGTTGAGATAGCGTTATGTTAGTACAACAAAGATAATGAACACAGGAGGATGGTGCGTTTAGAATTGTGTATTACCAGTACAATATGCATGTAATCTTTAGTTCTTGTAATCCTTGTAGTCCAACGACATCATTATTATTTGGGGAGAAGCACTGAAGCATTCAGAAGCAAAGGGAGCTAAAGCGAATTTAAGAATTGGATTTGGTCTTTGCTAAAGGGTCACAGCTTGGCCGGGCCCCCAGCAACACTTAACATCCCTTGGTTCCTATGGGAGGGTGAAATAAAAGTCTAGAACTGTCTGTTCAGTTGGCCCACATACTTTTTCAGTGCCAACTCTACATACTTTGGAAGGCAAATTCAGTTGTATTATTTAAATATTATCGCTAAAAGCATATTTTATAGACTTAAAGCTCTATTAGACAGCAGTGGTGGTCTGCATAGCTAGAGAATATGCAGTAAGTACTTACTGTATTTTCTCGAGCTAGGCAGCGTTTAGCCCTTTACAGACAGATGTCTAATAACTGTGATATTTCAATTTGAGTGCTTGCACACATACTTGATGTTTACAGGAATTAGTTATAATCTAGACATTCTATTACATTTTATAATGTAAAATGTAAGCAAAGCTCATTTCAGTAGTCTTGTCTTGCCTACTCTTGTCTTTGGATAAATGTGTGTGCGAGGTGAGCTGTCATCGCGCCTTCACAGTCATCTCAACTTTACCAATAAGGCTTCAGTGGAGAGCAAATTGCCTAAAGCCTTTTTTCTCCAAAATACCACCACTTAGCAACAGATTTTTCATCAACTGTCGATGACTTACAATTAAACTGACTGAGAACAAGATGTTTTCATCCTTCTTTGCATACAGCATCAGAGAGCTGATAACAGCATGTCATAAGTGCATAAATGAGACATGTGGACTGTTTCTTCCATCCATCACTAAGACCACTCAGTTTATATCTTTGCTAAACAGCATAGAACAACGGTAGGATATCTGCTGACTATAGGCTAAATATGGAATGCCACAGCCAACTGTAGCTGTTAATTGAATTTATGTCCTATGTGTTGGATATTTGAGTATATATTTATATATATATAGTATAGTTTTTACTTACCAGTAAACAAAATGGTATGGCATGCATAAGTATATGGTATTACAGTTATCATTAGTTTGTAACATTTCAGCATGTACTGGCTAATAATTGATCATTCTTTTAAACAAATTGCAATTGTTTTAGCACACTGTTGCCTTCTCTCCAAAACATGTATGGATTGTTTCATTCAAGTATTCACATGCACACAGGTCATTTCATTGTCAAACTGTACCATGAAACTCATTAAAGTAATATGGATTTTTGTGACATCTGCTAAATTGGTATATTGCCTGTCAGGTGAAACTTGGACTATACTAATGAATGTGGAGTTTCTCACATCTTACATCAACCAATCACACATTATGTCATGTTAGCTGACAGACCTGCTATTAATGAGTATGGATTTTCCCTAACAGTATATATAGAGCTTGAACATAACAGAATCTTTATTATTTATGAACATGAAGGAACCTGGTCAGGTAGCCATAATTATGGGCAGCTGCCTGCTCGAGGATCAGGAAGGCGATCCATGTTTGTGTAATGAGGGGAAGACAGCAGAACAGAGCGAGAGATAGATCAGTACTGTCTCAGTTTAAATACGGGCCACAATTGTGGTCTACGTAATATACCTTGGCATTACAACTGGCCAAGTAGTACTGTGCTACAGTACAATGTCTTCAAGAGGCCTTTTTCACATGTACAGTATATGGCGTCTACCCGTCAGCGCCAACTAGGAGTAGGCCTATATACTTCCAGTGAGCTGTCTTTCCCATTAATAGCAAATGGACAATTGCATTGTCAAGAAGCAAGGGGTGGCGTGCGTAAACATAAAAAAGCACAAACTCACTTTATAGCACAAACAAAGTGCTTCTGCTCAATATGATTTAGCCAAGGCATCTTATACTAAAGCAAACAATTATTTATTCTATACTTGTTCCTGTTTTCTATCGCCTATTTAATGCTATCTTGCACTTGTGTGGCTACTGTATGATCTGTAGCACCCTGCTTGTAACACTGGTCTACTACTATACAGACACTATGCTATTGGCTACAATAAGAACATGCACATAACTAACATGAATAAATATGAAACTACAATGATAAAGACACGAGTGATATTTACAAATGTATTGAAGTGCATAACAAGCTGTATCTACCATTTGTGATCTCTCTGTAGTTAGTGTAGCACTAACTGTGGCTACTAGTTAGCTGACATTACCTTAATAAATAAAGATACATATGTGTAAAGCAGTTTATATCTATGACCCAGTTTGAATTTGATCGTTTTCACCTATATTCTCCATAGGAAACTGAAAATAATAATGTAGCAGTATTTCAGTTATAGCAATACAGTATAATTAAAGTGAAGTAAATAATGAATGTCAGAAACTTGCTAACTAATGTACATGATACACACGGTAAAATACAGGACAATGCATTACAGTATATGTATACAGTAGGGATGCACATTTGAAATAGATGATACCTTATTGTTTGTGAAGTGTCAGATTGAGCCAAATTATTTTTAAGAATGTCGTCATCTCAGTGGGTATTTGGTATTTAGCATGAAGCTCTTAAAAAAGCAAAATATCTATTGCTTTATTGTGCTCTAAAAGTGTGATTGTTTAGGATTACCACCATGGCTGCAGCGCTTGTTGAAGGCTGGCAAAGTACAAAGTAAAGTTAGCCTATTATTTGCTACTGTAAGCCCCTGTCCAATTGCAGACTTCTTATCCATTGGAGTGTCATATTTTTTTCCAAAGCCAAAAAACTGATATTGAATATGGATTAAGTCTGATTGCTTTCATGTGAATAGTAAAAACATGCAATGTTTAGCACATTCACAAAACACACTCGGTTACACACACATTGCATGATCGAAATAAATATACGGCACGCACTATTATTTCCACCATATTTAGCTTAATAATGGCACGAATTCCATGTCCTTATGACATCAAGTTGTTGCCCAAATTAATTTTTGGTTAATGTATTTCAGAAAAAAAAGAGAAAAAAGCTACAGAACACCATCTTATCCTATTTGTTGCTGTTTGCTGACATTATTTGATTATACAGCGCAGAAAAAATTAAGCGACCACTGCACATAGTTTATAATGCCATATACTGTATGTAATGTAGTATAATTGTACTGTAAATGTAAAACATAACATTAATAGAACGATTCTATAAATATAGATCTAAATATACATACATTACATTTAAATAGAAAATTAAAATGTGTGAATAGTAAAAAATCTCATTCAGCAGTGGTCTCTTAATTTTTTCAACGGCTGTATTTTCGGTTCATTGTGGCAGTCACTTCAATTAACGTATTTGTTCAGAAAAATACTGTAACTGTACACTAGGGTTGGACCGATAGGCAATGCCTTCGACAGGCATCACGATGTTGAGCAGGCATCGTGATTTAAAACATTTAAAAATATGTGGTCAAAAAGTGGTAAAGTAGCGTTCAGACAAAGTTTTAAATATCTACTGAAACAATACAGTCTCTGAAATGCTGTGATCAGCATAATCACCTGTACTTCTCTTCCACTCTCTCAAACACACACGCACACGTAGTCTTGCGCAACACTCATTCCCTGGCTGTCAGTAATGGCTATTGGTAATGTAATGTAATGTAATCTATCACATATCCCTCTTAGCCTACATCTGGCAATGCAATCAATGTATTATGCTATCGTATTGCTAACAAAATGGCTATATTTTACTGGTTGTGCTGACTCATTCACTTTGCTGTAGCCTTCCTGTCATGATACAGTTGGTTGTTCGCTTCCCCGTGTTCACCACCGTTGTCTGTAAATGTTTGCACAAATTATGAGCACGAATCCTGCACACCACTTCAGAAGTGTCTGTCCTCCTCATTCATTAGGTGAGTAGGATACTTCCAGATAGGCGAAGTGGTCAATTTTTTACCGACTATGTTTGCGGACGCCGTAATTACAGATGAGATCGCTATTTTACTGAGAAAGTAACGAAGACCGAGTGAGTAGAGGATGATGGGCATAACATATAATATGTAGGCCTATAGTCATTTATAAATTACAACTTTAGTTTTATATACAGTATAGTCATTTCTTTTTTGTTTAAATTTTAATTATTTAGGCTTAACAAAAGTTTCAAACAATACCTTGCGTGTGCACACCCCCTTCCCGCGGACGAGGGCATCACAATGTTTTACTGTAGGCATCGCCCAACCCTCCTGTCCACACAATAAAATATAACATAATAGATTAATTGATTGATCATTAATTTGTATGATGATTGATCAAAATGTTAGTATACCATGTGTGTGAATGTGTGTGTGTGTGAATTCAGTGTGTCGGGTTAGATGACCTTATGCTTGTGGCATAAGAGCAGTTATATGACACCTCAACAAGAAGAGCAAGCAATCTCCAACATGGTCGTAGCAAAGGATGTCATTACACTGAGAGATTCAGAGTTCAACCTTAGAGGACAATGGTGTCTTTCAAAATATCAACTCTGTCGGCATCTCTAGAAAGTGCTGAAAAATCCAGAAACAACTTTACATACTTTTTAAGAGAGAAACTGTGACACACAGTAGCTGCATGTGGTAATGTACAGTATGTAGTCAAAGTAGTGGTGTGCACTATACTTATTGTGTTATGGGTTTTCCTTCATTATGGCCTTCACAATATAATTATTAAGGCTGTATAAATAAGATTCAGAGACCACAGCACACAGACAATTTTTCTTTGCTGTACCTGTATGATTTTGCAGTGATATGATTCTAAACCAATTTTATATTATGTTTATTGTAGAATAATGGAGTTAGGAGGAAGTTAAATTCCATACACCCTTGTGTTTGTGTGTTTGAGGCTGGTTTTATGGCCCGAAATGTTATAGGTCACCGAGTCACGGTGAAATGTGCCAGGCCAACACAGGGGCATTATCATTGTGTGCTGCAATATCTGAGAATGATGCGAGTACACATATTCCCAATATTGACACATACAACACCCAGAAACTCCTGCCGTTTTTGAAAACCCTTTACAGAGATCATATCTCTGAAAATAGTTAGGCATCCTTTCTCAATTTGTTAATCGCATGTAGGTGACATGACTGACAACACATTTTGACCACAATTGTTAAAACAATGCCAAGCAGTTTTTACTGTGGATGGCATTGCTTATATTTGAGACAATACATTTCTTTTAATGCATGAGGTAAATTTTGAAAGAGCAGAAGTATGGTGTTGTGATATAATACTTACTGTAAGCTCTTTTGAAAAAAGCCCCTACAGCTTGGAGAATGTTATCACTGCTTGAAGAAATTAGCCAAAGCAATTGAACAAACATCTGAAGCACACAAAAATAAACCTTACAAACCGCACATTGTCGCAGAGTTCTGCACACATTCACATTCTATAAAGACAGACATCATATTCCATGCACACAAGAAAGCTCAAGAATAGGAGATTGCATTGTTTCACCATCAGCAGGAATAACAAACCTATTCTATACTGTTGTTTGGTACAATTTAAATAATTCTAATAATAATAGGTCTAGTGCAGTCATACATCTCATAT
>JAODUH010034917.1:0-21777 GCA_027564835.1 Typhlichthys subterraneus
GAGAGTGCGAGAGAGAGAGAGAGAGAGAGAGAGAGAGAGAGAGAGAGAGAGAGAGAGAGACCACTAGTACAGAAGGGGAAGTGGGTCAGCCACCAGTGGGCCTGACTGTGTGTGTGTGCGTGTGTGTGTGTGTGTGTGTGTATGTGTGCACGAGTGCGGGTGAGTGTACATGTGTTAAAGGATTAATATGATATAATATTCGTAGGGGGAATTGGACAGTGTTGGTTATGACCGGGGAACATATATATATATATATATATATATATATATATAGAGAGAGAGAGAGAGAGAGAGCAGGGCACATAGACCGACCTTGGTGGTCTTGACTTTGTTGCCCGTGCTGCAGCTCCACCCTGTGAGGTCTGGAAGCACCTTACACTCCTCACCGTCCATACATGGCTCCATTTGGCACCACCATTTCTGGATTACGATGGAGGCTGGGGAGAGAGAGAGTTTGAGTTTTAACAACACTTTAATCAGACAACAGTATATTCCAGTTTATGTTTCAATGTTATGCTTTACATAGAAAATATAATCCCATCATCATTGACTGTAAACAAAGCTCCTTTATAATCCCACACCCTCTTGAACTCCCCTACATCACCCATCATGTTATAAAAAGTATATTCTAGCATTACTCTACACTTCACCATCCCTTTGAACATTGATGACACATATTGATCCCTATCAGTCTCTACTTTTTGTTTTCTGCTAGGAAGAGAGAGAGAGAGAGAGAGGGTGGGAGTGTGTTGGACAGAGAGACAGACCAGCAGTTTGTGTTTGTGTGTGTGTGAGCTTCTGTTGACTTTGTTCTGAGCACATGGAAAATGTGCTGTGTGTAACAGCCCTACCGCCAGCAACTAGCGTGCTGTCACTAAACACATAGGAATCACTGACATTATTCCCGGATTCACCATATACTGTAATGAAAATCTGTAAGAGTTCACTATAATGTTGAGGGAGAAGACTCTGGAAATGAAAACATACAAAATATCAGAAGATGTTTTTCTTGTTTGTGAAACACAAACATTAGGTTTAAACAGCATACATATAAAATATCTGTGTCATTGAAACTGGGTTTGCTCCACTTTGATATGTGTTGATGTGTACTGCATTACTACCCACAGCATGATTGCAAAGATCGAGAAAATAAATGGCAATAATTGAAGTGCATGCAAGAGTTCCCTGTTTGTGAATTATGGAAATCATTCATACATGCAAGAGAGCCTAAACATGTAGAGTACAGTCCCCGGAGGTAAATGTTCCAATTATTTTTACAATGCACACAAACTGTAACTGTAGCTGGCTAGGCATATCGGTGTTACAGTGACTAAACTTATTCAGGTTCAAGTTGTAAATTGTGAATAAGAAATACGAATATGTGGCTACTCTGTTTGTTTCATTTAAATTGTTTGAGCTGAGTATAATTCCTCTTGAAGGGGCTTCAGTGCTTTTATATTGTATGATGGTACTCCCAGTGGTGACCCATGGTACTGCATGTATACCAGAAAGTAATTCATAATTATTAAATACTATAGTTCATTATTATTATTAAATAGTATAGCACAACATGTGTGCTAATCCATGTAATTATGGTGATAACGTACTGCAGATGCACCAGAAAGATATTGTAAAATTAGGTCAACACAACAGTATAACAATTTCAACCGCAGACAGAAAAGATATTTTCAGTAGGACATACCGTCAACACAAGAGGGCATGGCCCTGGTTGTGCCGGCAACCTGTCCAGGGAAACAGGAACACTTGACGGTCTGAGATCTCTCTTCGATCTTGTTCTTGTTGCAGCAGCGATGGGCGGCGATCACTTCGCACGTCCCTGCCTTCACATGCACTGAGAGAGAGAGAGAGAGAGAGAGAGTTATGCATGGGTCGTGTACCATGTTCTTATATATGCTGTCGTCCTCAGCCTTCTAAGATGCAACTTCTAGGATGAAAAGTAAAAAGAAGACCTTAATTGGGGCTGTCAAATCAAACCATGCATACAAGGTGCTCTGATGTAGAAGTACTCCTGCACCCGTTTAGATAACGATATGCGGACTAACAAACAAAAACATGCACACTCCATCACACACTGTATTTGTGGCACCAATATAAGACATTATTTAAACATCACCTCTTCTATGGTGCTGTTTAACTGATGAATGATCTTCATTTCCACCACTAGGTGAAATACTAATGCAGCCGGAACATTCTTGAACGGAGGACTCTTCAACCTTAGCAACTGCAATCTACACGAGCATGCACATGCTGTACACACCCACACACTTCATATTGTCAGCCCTGTGGTTAATTAACAACACATGGCGAGTCAGCCACTCCACATTTAGAGATATGTGGTGTCAAAACACTGCCTGCTATTGCCAGCCTTTCACCGGCAACATGAAAATGTCAAGGACAAGCAGTATATGCTTTGTAAGGAGGTTTGTGTGTTTGTGTGTGCGCAAGTTTACAGTATGTAGGAGTGCGTGCGTGCGTGCGTGCGCGTGTGTGTACGCGTAACTGTGTGTTTGTGGCTAGATTCGGATGTGCTGTGTTTGTGAATAAGAAAAAGAGAGAGGGAAAGTAAGAAGGGGAGAGAGAACGCGTGTGTGTGTGCGTGCGTGCGTGCGTGTGTTGACGTTACAATCAAAGCGTGCACAGAGTTTTCATGCCGTTGTTGAACCCTTTACTATTTCCATCACAAAGGAGGTTTGCCTACAATACAACAATGGGCACGCATGCTCTGTACGCCACGAAAGCTAAAACGCCAAACAATGACTCAGCACTGTCTAGAGAGTATTTAAAAGTGAGGTGTGCCAAACTGAAAGGCACAGTATGAATGTGTTAAACAGACGAACAGAGATTTGATAGGTTCTTAATTTGCTCTGTTAATGAGAACGAGAGAAAGTGACGAGGCAGCAAAGCCCAGTCCAATTAATATCTCAACAAAAGGCACTTTCCAATCTGTCACCCACCATGTCCCCATCACTCCCTCCCTCTTGTCATCTAAATGTTATGTTTTCTTTTTATATTTCTTTTTGTTTTACGCTCACATCTCGTTTTTCTGTTTTTAAATAATTATTCCATCCTTTCTCTGTCGCTCACAATATGTATTTCTCGGCCTCCTCGGACACCTTCTTTTTGCACAGTCGATGTTTTTCCGCCCTCCCGGTGTCTCTACCTATCTCTCTCGCACTCATGTTCTAATTGACTCTGCATTTCCCCCCCTAATAAGCCTGACAGACCTGCTGGCAGATCTACTGCTCAAGAAAACCAACACCCATAAACACCTCAACCTGAGCCGCACGCACGCACGCACACACACACACACACGCACACTCGCACACACAAAGGGGTTAAATAAACCACACATACACACACACACACATGCGCGCACACACGCTGGGTTCATTTTAAGGCTCAGCATCTGCAGCAGTAATTGACTCAGCATTAGCTGGAGCAGCAGGTCGCTGAGCTGAATCACAGTGTTGGACTGGGTGGGGGGTTACACTTTACTAGAGTAATGTACATGTTCTATGAGGATTGATTACAGATATCAATGCTAGTAGATGACAGCAGAGGGCTTTGGCAAGGGCTACACAGACCACATAAGAAATAGAATAATGCTTATTTATTGACATATGTGTGTGGCTGTGATGTTCTTGCGGCATGTATTCATAAACCATTCGTCTTAGCATGTTATGGTTGGCATTATAATGACATTTTACTTCTAATGTTGAATGTCAGCTAGTGAGTGTGCAAAGTTGCTGAAAGCTATTTTAGAGCGATCGTGTTTGTGTTCTCTCTGAGATACTGCGCAAACATTAAGGATATTGATTTCAGAGCTGGGAGGATGGAAACGGTTGTGCTATTTGGCCTTGTTCAGCCCACACTAGAAAACTTTGCCATACTCTGATGTGAACTTGTGTTTATTTTATCTACAGTACAATCCAAAATAATAATGAGGACTTTTAGATGTCTTGGTTTTTAGTTTTAGTTTTTGTTATGTTAAATATTTGTTACTTCAGGATGCATGTTATGTAAAGGTCTGTGTTGAAATGTTATACATTCTATAGAAAAGCAGTATCCAATGGCATTTGTGTCCATACACATTGCTATTTTGACTTTTACTGAATGCAGTTATTTATAATAGAGTGATTTCATGGTGACTGGAGGCATTATTCATATTGAAATACCTTGCTCAAAATGGGTTTGAAGATACTTAAAATGTAATGAATTAATTTAATTTAAGATATCACATGTTAACTATTGTTAACTGTAGTTCATGATTCCATATTTTCTGTGGTGTTTGTTTATGTTCCAATAGGGGTTATGTGCAAGCAACTTCAGCATTCTGTAAAACGGGTAGTGACTAGCGCAAGCATCCAGCTTTAGTCAACACACTGTTCACTGTACATTAGGCCAGTCGTTCTCAGACTTTTCATCTCGCAACCCCTAAAACAACAATGCCAGAGATCTGCGACCCCCATACTGTAGGTAGATTCCAAACAGCCATACTATTATTTGATTGTATTTTAGGCTATAAACAATGGAGTTACAGAGCTCATTGCCTGATCTGTTAACTCATCGGAATAGACTGTAAACAGATTCATTGCACTGGTTGAACAAATAATAATATATAAATAAAAGTAGGCTAGTAGGATATTACAAAATAATTGTCTGCAGTGTGGCAGACCCAAAGTAATAAACTGAAGTGAATAAGCTAATAGGCTAATGTACAAACATTGTCCTGACCTGTACTGTACAATAAAATGTTTGTGTTTCTTAGTTGTAACATCTGTTATTCTTATTTATTTTAAATAAATAAGACCACGTGCAGTTCTACAGGAGTCATTGAATTTACATCAGCACGGTTGTGATTATCTACTACAGCATTCAACGGCATAGACACTCGTCCATTCTAAATATAACTTTAATATTGTTTGTTGATTGTCGGGTATCAGTCTGAATGATTTACTAAAAAAGAAGGGCATTAGTTTATGTTATCTGATTACCCAAAAGTGAATATTACGCTTACAGTTTGGTTCAAACTAATGTCATGTTACTATTAACGGAGCCAGGGCTGTGTAGAAGTATCATATTATGTTTTAAACACGCACAGAGAACTGTAAGCTAGCAAAATGTGTGGAGATATTTGTTGAATTTGACAAAAAGTGTATTAGCTTACATTTAGCTTGCATTAGCTGACTTTACCTTTAAGTTACAGTAAATAGGGCCTGACACAAACACACAGAGCGATCCTCTGCAGTAACAACATCACGCTGGGAGCACATAGACTTCACAAGCCAGATAAAACTAACACATTTTCGACTCACAAACACACCGGGAAAGCATTCACCCATACTGCTTCATTGCGTGTTTCAATGTTGCAACGAGAGTAATGATGCCAACTACAGCACACTATAGAAACAAGGCATTTTCTCCTACTGTGAGAGCAGACCACCGTTGGCCAACAACCAACTCCAAAGACAAAACTCCTCTCAGCCTCCTCTCAGACTACCGCCTGGTATTTCATAAATGGTTGTCTCCTTCCTCCCAATTTTCAGACGTCCATTTCCACTCTCCTCTCTCCCACCTCCTCCCCTTCATCCTCCATTCCTCCTGCTATTTCACAAATGACGCCTCCTTTGCCTCAATCTCAATCTTACCTATTTCAGCTGCTCGTTTTCCCCTTGCCTGTCTCCGGCCTCTCGCCTCCCTCTCAGCGGCTAGCAGGCCAACAGACCATTATCTTCAATCACGCACCCCAAATCAGAGGATGTTACACTCTCTAATGGTCTTTCTATCTCTCGCTCTGATGGGAGTACTTTTTACTACGCTGGCACTGTACCGCTGCAAATCCTGTTAACCTCTTTTGAAAGTCATACAGACAGAGGCACAGCATGCTCCAGCTCTGGAGCCACAGGTATGCGTGCGCGTGTGTGTGTGTGTGTGTGTGTCTGCATCTGGTCCCTCTAGGTCTAGGAGAGTGTTGAGCATACAGTACGTATATGTTGCTACACAAAGTACATGCAAACGCACGCACACACGGGCACACACGCACACACACACTAGGGCCATAAATGCGTTATACAAATGAATATATATATCCATTCTGTGAGGTACACCGTGAGCTACTCAGCCTTGCATAATGAGTTCACAATGGTACAGTAGGGCCAAGTGAATTACATTTCATGTGTTTCCTTATGCATCATTGTGTGTGTGTCCTGAATGCGTATATTAATGGTTCTGCTACTACTGTACTGCGTGTGTGTGTGTGTGTGTGTGTGTGTGTGTGTGCTTGTGGGGGTGTGTGTGTGTGTACGTACATGCATACACATCCATGCGAGTGAGTTTTAATAATTAGATTACATTGCCCTCTGAGAAGGCTCCATCCGTTGTGAATCGTAAACAGACCAAATTAAAATTCCATTTAAGAACGCACTAAGAAAATCAGCATGGAGCTGCACACACAGCCCCTCCCAACCTTATTTCCATGTACTCTCTCTCTCTCTCTCTCCCTCTCTCTCTCTCTCTCGCTCCCTATTTTATTTCCATGCCCTATCCATAATGTATATATATATATATATATATATATATATATATACAGTATCTATCTATTCCCTCCATGATGTTTTCAAAGATGCTCAAAGTTAACAACTGGGAATTATGGGAAAGACTGAATCTCATGTTGTTTGGGCAGTGCATACTGCACAGTACGTGTGTGTGTGCGCATGTGTGTGCACGTGTGCGCGCGTGTGTGTGCACGTGTGCGCGCGTGTGTGTGTGGGAGGATCAGTGACAGTCCTGAAGAGACTCATCCCACACACTGTAATGTCCCTAGTGTTATTATAGCCCTAGAGACAAGAGGGTCAGCCCGAGAGTGAAAAGACCAGGGGAGACAAGGGGGGAAATGAAGGGTGCTAAAAGAGGGAAAGGGAGAAGTGTAAACACAAGGGGAAGTCAAGTAATGTAATTGAATGTATGCAGCACACAAGAGACAGTGACTCCAGAATATCTTTCCCGCTGAAATCCTATTGTTCTGCAAGGCATGCAGCAGGCCTTTTGCTGTGATTCATGGATTGCCACTGACAACCCAATAATGAGACTCGCCGCTTTTTCTGTCATGGCCAGCCCACACTGTATCACCATGTCAAGTCAGTCCTTAAAGGAAGCCCCCCCGCCCCAATCAACCTAACTGATGGCATCAGCCTAAGCCACGTCATCTCCTCTCATTACTTTATTCACTCTGGTGGTGAGGCCGACAGGTGGGTTGTTACCGTGGAAATGTACTCCTTAAACTACATCAAGTCACCTGTGACAGTATGGCATATTCGGTAGAAAGTGTTTCATTGGCAAATCTACAGGGCCGCTTGTAATGCTGTTGGTTGTATTGTAATGGGACAGAGACTAATGCCAGTTGAAACAGTAGATCAAATTATATTTTACAATAATAGTTGTATGCAGGGGTTCGTGAGAATATTGATATTTTAATTCAATCAACGTTCCGTCAATGAATAATTGACAAATAAATAAAACTAATGCTATGATATAAATTATACTACATATATACTAAATAGTAACGCCAACGTTTACTTTAATATAAGCATGGTCATCCCCTATAAACTCAACAGTTTAGGAAAAAGGACATGAATGAGACACCACATTAACTCTGGAGACAGGGTAGGTCGTTGACCCACAAAGCTGCATAAAAACCACCACGGCATCACAGACTATTCCTTCTAATTGCCTCCGCAGGTGGGATATTAAGGCGGTAAATTGGGTATAAATTGTTAATACGCACTGATATATTAACACAGCATTACCGCTCACCCATTAACCAGTGGAGGATGTGTGTGTGTGGGGGAGTATGTGTGTGTCAGGCCCTCCTGGTTAAAAATGTGTGTTAATCAGCCATTGCTGACTGGAAGTGACTATTCATTGGCCCACGGAGACTGTTTAGGTCCCCTTGCTCATCTATATTTCTATCTGCCACTTCTGTCACCCCACCCCTTAGAAACCTCACGGGCATGGGGGGGGGGGGGGGGGGGGGGGGGGGGGCTGCATGCTATTTCTTTTCTTTCTTCTTCATAGGGGTGATCTACATTGTTGTGAGGGGCGCCAAGAGCGATTAGATGGCATGTATCTCTCTCTCTCTCTCTCTTTCTCTCTTTCTTTCTTTCTTTCTTTATCAGTTCCTCCCCTGTCAGACAATGATTGAACGGTTTCCGGAGAAGGCCTCCTTCAATCTTCTCCCTGTCAGCGTGTGGGCAAAGAGGAGCACATCGCGTAGGTGGGAGCAGGAGGTGAGATCTACAGCTTTGGCGGCCATGTTGACGAGGGCTGTCTTAGGTCTGCCAAAGAAAGATGAGGACAGCCACTCGTAAACGTCAACCTCTTCCTGCTTCACTTTACTGTGATAGTGTGCCGTGCGCTTGCACACAAGCGTAACGTCTGTTGTGGAGGTGTCATTTCACAAATAGAGATAGATGACCATGCTTTACTCTCGCTGAAAGGCTGGACAGTAATGTATGCGACTGCATAGCCACACTTGTCAATGATACAATACTTCTACTGCGCTAAAACTTTCACTGAACGCAGAATGGCCATGAAACCGAAATAGAGCCTATATCCTTTCCGTGTTGACTTGTTTATGTTTATAGTTTACATTGGGGAAATTCCGTTTTAGATTAGCGCACATGCTGTTTACACTGAAAGCAGCATGTGCATGATATTCGTTCCACTGCCGTTTGGCGTTTTGTGTAAATCCAGGAATACCTGTTAGTGAATATATAATATTTGACGACATGGTCCTTCACGTCAGAAAGGCTTTGGCCTCTTTCTGTAAGATTGTATATCTGTAATCCTTGTATTGTATTGTAAATGTAGGCATTTATATGAAGGCTTCCTCGCTTCCTCGCTAAGCAGAGCAATTTCTCACAAATTACCCGAAAAGCGTGATCCCCATCATTTCCCTGACACATTTCTTCCCCAGAGCGGATTGAATCATCCTTTAGACTCTGGTGATTGACCAATGAGCCGTGACGAGTGATCTGGCAGAGTGGGCGATTGGCACATTAAGCCTGCCTCTCGACAGACCACGTCGCCTGTCGCTCAACGCTCCATCAGCACTCTTTACCTCTGAGTGCATTCATCATGGATCATCATCTCTCCCATCATCGTCATCATCACATCTCCTCTCTCCCTCTCCCTCTCCTCCCATTCCTCACTCCCAAATGAAAGAGGAACCCTGGTGTGTGTGTGCGTGCGTGCGCGTGAGCGTGTGTGTGTGCGTGAGCGTGTTTGTGTGTGTGTGTGTGTGTGTGCCTGGCGGCAAAGCCAGGGGTGGCAAGATGAGAGGAGAGGAGGAATGAAGATGAAGGCCAGGAGACTGAAAAGAGGGAGTGAAGTGGGTGGAGAGAGAGAGAGAGAGAGAGAGAGAGAGAGAGTGAAGCATGGTCTGCTATGACTGTAAATGCTGTTAGATGGGAGGAGTACACAAGCGCTGTATAAGCCAGTGATTAGTCTCTGTTAGGTGGCTGGCCACAGGATAGCTGGCTTATTAGTACGCAGCCGGACCAAGCTGGCAGGCCACCAGCTTGCCTGCAGCAACCAGCACAATTACAACCTACACACTCCATCCAAACAAACACTGTATGCTAACAGCGTGTTGCATCAGTGTTGGACACTGTTGCTCTATAATGGTCAAGTCACACTTTTTTTGACATACTGCACTGAATAGTTTGTTATTACAAATAAAATGCCATTGCAGTATAGAGTAAAAGTTGCTACGTTATATTCAATGTAATTTTAGAGTTGACGAGAAAATGTTTGCAGAGCTGATCAATTAAAAGCAGTGCTAAGCAACAAATGCAACAACAAATGTTCTTGTTGATCAGTGACATATCAACATTACATAAAATTATGACATATGTCACAATGTAATATCCAAGCTAAATGAAAAGTTATTCAATATAGGCAACATGCATAGCAACAAACAAAAACTAAATAGTAATTATGTCTTAGACAGAGTAAGATACAAGGCTGCCATCCTTATGAAAACATCCACATCTGAGATGAAATCATTAACCTTAGCAACAACAATCTTGGTTATCAAATACAGGTACTGTACTATATCTGAATTAGCTTTTCTAAGTTGAAGAGTTGCTTAGCCACAACTGCATAGCCTACAAGCCAGACCTGAAAAGGACTACCACCATCAGTCAATTAAGCCTAATATAAAAGTTCAGAACATAAAACTAAAATATTATGTGTACGTGCATGCGTGCATGTCAGACCAATCTGTTCTGTGGCTTTTTGTGTGTTTTTTTTTTTTTTGTCTCTTCATAGCAGACCGGTTAACCACCTCTATAACTATTGCATAATCCAAAGGTGCCTGATTGCGTCCGAGTTTTATTTTCCATTAAGACTCTCCTGGTCTGGGATGGGGGAAGCGTCCTTTATTTTTTTGCATGGAAGGTGACAACCCTATTGCTGACCCCAGAATTAAAGCAAATGGATAGGCTTTGCTATTAGTGAAACATTCATTGAGAATTTCCAGGATTAGAGCCTTTTAATATTGTTTTTCCTCTTTGCCTGAAATTGCCCAGTGGAACCAGTCCTCTGTCTGTTTTTCTGTTGATGGGAGACACCAAAGTTGGGCAATTTGCTTTAAGTGACTTACGTATAATTTGAAAAGATATTTCAAATGTCATATTTCAAGTAAGAAATCACTGATGTCCATTAACAACCCACCATATCTATTTAATGAAAACTCATACAACCCTCAGTTGCTTTAGTTAAAACAAGGGATATTTTTAAATATGTGCCAGTATTTGCTTGTTTGTCCTTTACCCATTCCCCTGGCCACATCTGTTTACACATGAAAAAGGTTAAAGCAGGAAGAAGCCAGAGGCATTGATTTATTTTAAATAATGCTAAAAGGAGCACGGAATAGAGACAACAGAGAGGTTTCTAACTAATTAGGGGATGCATTTGTAATTTAAGTTACCGAAGAGCAATTTCTTAATTAACATATTGAAGAAGCAACTTTTTAATTAACGAGAAGGAATTTGTAATTAGGCTACCTTACATTCTGTGTGTCCTTGTAATTATTCTCATTTGTGGTTGGACCCCCACCAAACTGTACTGTTGCTAAAATTAAATTAAATTGTACAATAGCAAACAACGGTAAACGGGCTACAACTTAAAAAAATACATCAAAATAGACAAAATACAAGTGAAATGACACACACATGCGTAGCATTTAGAAGGCAGGCGCTGCAAAACATATTACAGAAATGCTGCAATTACTGTACATGAAATCACAAACGTTTCCACAGGACACTCAATATTGATGAACAAGTCTGGACACACTTGTTCAATCTGAATCATGTGATTATTGAATTATACATACAGTATATAAATTACACAGCATATTATATATTTTAGCTCTTTCCCCAACACCTCTGATGGATCACACATTGTATTCTATTTCATTTCAATAACGTTATGAGCAGTCAGGGAGGCACTCAAGTTTCATGGATAGGCGGCTAAGACTCTATGAGCATCGGGTAACATACTCGAATCATGTTAGCTCCCCAAGTCATGTATTTTTATAGTAACAAATGGGTAAAACATCTATCAAAATATGGTTATTTTGGTCAAGGCTGGCTAGAGCAGGGGTTCTCAGACTTTTCAGCGTCGGACCCCCCCAAAATAACAGTGCCAGAGACTCACAACCCATGCTATACCCAGAGGTGGTAGAAGAATAACATATTATTTTTCTATAGTATTGTAATACAGGCTAGTAGCAGAATACATCAAAGTAATGTATAAACTGTACTACTACTAACAATTATGGCTAAACTATGCAATTTTAGTCTTTTGAAATGTTATTTCATTTCTGAAAATCATTTTGTGACCCGTTCATCTGTGTCTCGCGACCCTGAGTTTGGGGACCACTGGGCTAGAGGAAAGAATAGATTACACGTCTCATACTGTGGTTCGTGTTAGACACAATTATGACTGTAAAATATAGAGGCGAGCAGAGTGTAGGACGAAAACATGACAACATCTAGCACTGATAATATTTGATTTAACTAACAAGGTAGAATTAAAATACAAGTTGTCTAATGTGGGACTACAATGGTGTATATAAAAAAACAAAACAAATATGAAACATAATTGCAGCACAAATCACAATATTTTTTTGTGTCATTTTGTAATGTGTTATTTTGTTTTGTTAATGTGCTATTTGAATTTGCAGAACATTCTCTAAATGCTGTGCATGTATTTTGAAATTGATCAAGATGGTTTTTATTTTTTATTTGCTTGTGTTTTGTCTAATTGTACAGTAAAGGCCTATTTTTTTTCGTAAGTTAGAGCACATTTGCCCTTGTCAGCAAACCATATCAATGAATCGCCATTTTATGCATCTACAATAGCCTAAAGGAAGTCACATGGTTCATGCTGTGAAATATACTGAATCAATTGAGCCATTCACTACCGTGTTTAACAGTTCATTTATAAAGGTACACACATACATTGTCTTACTCTATGTCCAAATGAAAACTACTTGATCCATACCTCCACATTCATCTGCACCAACATAAGCATAAAATATTGAGCTAGGGATTGGGTGATTTGTGCTTTAATTCAGCCCACAGAGTATTTACAGTGGTGTTCAGCTAGGATTAGTTGTGTGAGGGGATTAGAGAAGCTGCATTACTGCGGTTTTATTTAACTCACAATAGTAAAAGACTACAAATACAAGCCTCTTAACCATATTTATCCACCACAAGAGGCTAGGCTGGACTGCCACATAAACATGCCTTTTTGCATCCATGTTATAGACCCGACCTGACCTGAGACAGACACATGCTGAATTGGCACAAACACACACATGCCCTCTCTCCCTCTCTCTCTCTCTTAATCTGTAATCTAATAATCTTTTGAATACTGTCCCATGCAGCATATACAATATGTTGCGCAGCGTAATGTCACATCTCACATTAATGAAGGCATTAAAGGCATCACTCACACGTACGCGCACACACACACACACGCACACACACACACACACACACAGTACATTAGTAAACTAAAGAGCCGCCCATCCATCCATTGTTGTTGAGTTGTTGTTGAGTTGTTGTCAGGCATAATAAAGCTCCATAGAAGTTGCAGACACACACGCACACACACACACACACACATGCGCGTACGCAAATATATTAATAGCATTATTAACTTTAAGTATAATTACCAAAAAACAGACACCGCTTTTCTCTTTTAGGCTGCATTGTAACCGGTGGAAAAAAAAAATCATAATTTCTATTACAACAAAAAAAATAAATAAATAAAAATAAACTTTATAGTGAAACTCACTGTTTGTAGTTGCAGATAGACTTTGTCTTAGCAGCATATCTGATCATTTCATGTTTGGTTTTTAATGTTGGTTGCTGCACAGGAGCTGTTTTTATAGTGATTACTGGGATAAAAGCATAGAATTAAATGTTCCCTGTTTATTCTTTCGAGGGATATCTTGCTTAATTGGTTGTTTTTTTCCTATAGAAAAACAGAGAAACGTCCCTGCCGTGGTGGCCCATTATCACTCCAGATCTCTTTCTGACAGATTGTCTTTCAAAGTAAAAGCTTCAACGTCTGTATTTTTTTCCATATGTGTGAAGCTTTTATCATCAGGCTGTTCTGTACATTATTCACAGTTTATGGCCTTTGGACTTTCCTGCAAGAAGACAAAGCATGGAGGTTGTTTAGGATTAAAGCAGTTTTATAGGAGACAGTAACCAGCATGAAGGAACTAAAGAATTATCTCTACATCACCAGCATATTATATCTGGCTGGTTCATGACAGGAGAATACAGTAGAATATCAAAGCCATAACCAGTACAAGTGTTCTCCTTTTATACACTATATCAACTTGAGTTCAGATGACTATAGGCAAGACACACTTTGGTTTGATTCCTGCTCTCTAGGGTGCCAGCCTCAGAATTGGAAATGGTTCAAAAGGTAACCTACAATCCTTTTGTCTCCAAACATCTGGTTGTTTACTGAACCTCAGGAGACATGTACTGGGCCAAATTCACTCCAGCAGGAGACCCTGAAAGAGAGCTAAGAGATATGTTATTTGTAGGTACAATTGCAAGTAAATTCTGCCTGCTGCCAAACCCATAAACTCAAAGTCCCAAAAGTAGGTCTGCCTACCTTCATTCACTTAAATCAAATAATACAATATTGGCTATACTGATTTTCAGAGTATTTTTAATCCCTGCCAAGTGAAAGGGTGAATCCCGCCTCAACCGACACAACCTTGAAAATTCAAATTGATGTGTTTGCACGACTGTGAATGCCAACAAAAAGGTACTGTACAAACACATAACAAAACTGCAGCACCACCCACCAGGCAAATATTTCTGGAGGAACAATTCTACCGGTGAAAATTGAATCATAAACTATAAAGACCCGAGGTTGAGTTCAGCTGAGGAATAAAAAAAGTAACGGGAATGGAGGTGGAGAGGAGAAAGGAACAAACGGCCACATTAAATAAAAGTTCACTCCTTCTCCGATGCCCCTGCAGAAATCCATGCTGTGCAACCTGATTGAAATTTCCTGGTTTAATAGCTGTGAAATAAAGCAAAAGTTAGAAGTAGGGAGCCATATAGAGGGAACGTGTTGGAATGAGCCACACACAGCCTTAGCAATAGGCGGAGAGGCAAGCAGGCAAGGGGCTTGAGCAGTTGGCGAACCTCTTTGCACTGACCTCTGGGAGACATGCGTATCCATGTTGATTTGGTTGCATACAGTGGCTTAACGGTGAATGCATCTAGTTAGCCTGCAGGCTGCCTATAGTATAGCCTGGGTCTATTCTGGGATGTCTGGCAAGCCAACAGCTAATGATTAACGCTAATGAATGCAATGAGAGGACAAAGGTAAGGTCCTCGCATGGCACAGCAAAAGGAAAGCATCCAATTACAGCAATTATCTCACACACACAATCAGAAGGGAGGCTCTCATGCCACAGTGCATACAGTAAAGCAATGCTGACATTTGGTTCCAAAACCCCAAAGAACACAAGGATAACTATTTAGCTCTATAACTACCCACCGGTTATGGTCACTCATGCACACAATATTGTACACCTCCTAATATAGACCTATATGTTTTTGTTTGTGTGTGCTAGAACCAGTTTGTGTTAATTGCTGGTGTAATAATGTACAAATGGCATGTACAGAAATACACAGGCTTATCTACTGTATACACAAATACAATATGTTCACGCAGCAGATAGCTGGATTTTAATAATGCAATCACATCCTCACAGTCTTCTTTTGTTTTTATGTCTCAATGTCTGATCCTTAGAAAATGAATCACTGCCTCCAAGCAAATTGCATCAACCATCCACTTTCATGGACACCCATTTCCATACTTGGTAGACCGAGAGCAAATAATAGCTATAAACACCGTTCCCCTTTGTAGAAATTTTAACTGCATTGTATTTAATGTTCTTAAATGATTGAACGAACCAAACATTCACTTAGAAATTCAATGTAGGGAATTACTTCAAGATAAAATAGAAATACAAACAGGGAAGGTTATCCATAAATATGGGATACTGTACAGCATCTGCAGTCAGTTATCAAACACATTCCTAGACACCTTAATATGTGTGAATAAATCACAGGTATAGGAACACGTCATTTAAAATCCTCCAACGTGCATTTCCAAGGACACAGTGATTGGTGAAGGTGAGAGTTTGTAAATTGCTTCCTTGGAGTTTGTCAACAGAGAGAGTGCCTGGGGCATCCAAAGCAGTCACAATGATGAGCAAATGGACAGATTACAGAAACAGGCATATCTGCTAGGTAAAGGCATAAGGGTTATGAATACTTAAGGAGAAGCAGAATGAACATTTGTACTTTGAAATTATTATTTGAACATGTACACGGGCCCAAGCTATCACCTGTCAATCACACATTTTGATTATGTTTCTAGTCTCTGAGTCTAGTCAGCAGATAATTCAATGACAATTTGGAATCTTCGAACATACAGTCATATAGATACATACAGAGTCACTGACTTAATAATTCAGACAATGTTAAACAAAATACATCTCCATGGGAGTGCCACTATCTTGTCCAGAAGGAGGCCAGGTTTTTTGGATTAAAGTGACCCAGTTCCATATATTGTATGTCTGGGATATTGTTACAGTATGTGTGGTCAGGTAGCATGCCCTGAAATGTCAATGCTGTAATGTTAACATTACAACAATGATCAAATGTTTTATAAGCATATTCCATGTTTTCTACATTCTGCAGACTTTTTGGCCTTTGTTAAGACGTTTACCGGCTGCAGCATGTAGCGTAATGTTCCAATATTGTTTTCAACCTCAAGGGTAATTATGAGGGACTTTAAAATTCCGACAGACAGCTTTTGACTTATGTATTATGTTTTCTCGACACTGGATCTAGTTGGTTAGAAATAGACAACTAAACGTAGCTACTACAGCACCAAAGATTTTTGCGTACTGTAGCTGAAGAAAGAAAAAGTATACGTTCTTCACAGCATTTATTTATTTTCCGTTTGCATTTCCTTCTGTCTGTCTCTCGTCATAAAGTGCAGAGTATCGCCAAAATGTTAGTCAGCATGTACATTTTGACATTTCGCGACTTGAATTTTTCACAAGCCATATAGACCAGTGAGTGCAGCGATAGAGTATAGAGCAGCGTCTGAAAAGCAATGGCAGTCTACCTGGGCACATCACCTTTGACGCACAAAGCGCTGTATGAATCCTCCTGTGTCTAGCTGCTAGTGCGCGTGTGTTTCTGTGTCAAGGACTGTCTGTCGGTCTGTCGGTCTGTCTGTGTGTCTGTCTGTCTGTCCATGTTCTCCTCTGTCTCTCCTCCCCCCGCATCTCTGTTCTGCTTCTCCCGGCGAGTAAGTTGAGTTGTTAGCCGACTCTAATCAGTAGCGATGTATGGGGATCACAGCTCATAGAGTGGGATCAATGAGTCTGCTGAGCGTGGCCAAGTGGTCAGCCTCGTCTCCGCTCAAGCCTGGCCCGGCTGCTTTGGCAGGACTATTGGCAAACCACTGAGATGTTCAGCTCAGGCCCCCGACTCTGTGTACTAGTGGAGATCTCTTCATTGCAAGACATCTGCAATCCACTACGAGCGTTTGACCTCGGAGTCGCGGACGAGAGAGAGAGAGAGAGAGAGAGAGAGAGAGAGAGAGAGAGAGAGAGAGAGAGAGATTTCCACGGCCTTTTCTCGAGCAAGGTATGGCTTACATTCACAATGATTAAGCTTAAAACAGCTACAAGGGGTTTTGCAGAATCAGTTGCACAGAGTAATAGAGAGTACAACAAGGACTACAGAGTCAGAACAGCTGTTTTACAAGCTGTACAGCGACGAGGTACAGTGATGACATAAACATAATCATAACTCTATGAATTATATAACAGTTTGGAAAAGAACCCTGGCAAATACAGTATTTGCAATCACTCCAATGAAAGGACAAATATACTGTACCTTATGTTCGTGCTCATGTCTACAGCGCCATACATATGTAGCATGCATCATGCTTTAGTGCACACACTGTTACCTACACCGCTCAACCACCGCATGGTTGTACATGCCTGTCTACAAGAACACATTGCACTGTCTGCACAAGCAACGTGTGAAACAATAGACTAGCTCTTTAACGGTACTGGGGAATGACAGTAGAGGCATGTACAGTACTGTGCGATTCGTATAATAGAAAAAGAGTACATTTTGTCACCACTGCACCTTGCTCCAATGAACATAATGAGTGAACACGTTTTACATACATCTACAGTGTGTGTGTGTGTGTGTGTGTGCGCGTGAGAATATGTTTGGTGGACGTACGTAATGTAATTTATGTTAACGCTTGTGAATTTGTGTCTATTTGCGTGCATGCGTGTGTGTGTGTGTGGTAACCTTGGGGTGACCTAAGGGATTGTGTTCTGTAATTATCTGATTACCCGTCTGTTTTGCCCTGCTCAGACGACGTGCAATTGGATAACACTGTACCTCCCTGATTACCACCCACACCACAATCAATCACGCCTAAACGCACACACACACACACACACGTGCAAACCCTCACGCCTGCAATTCGCAGTACTCTGACATCCCCATTATCTACACAGCACCATGATAAAAACTCCGGAAAGCTTCACAAAAACTGGAGATGATAAACTTTCCTTATCTTCCTCTGACTTAATTTCTTATACTTTCACTGTTTTCATTGGCTCATTGTGCCGACATCAGCACTTCGCCGGGGACCTTGTGACGCACCACAATGATCCGATCTGCATTCGCATTCGCAATCCCTCCTTTTTAGAAAATCTCGCCTTGCATCTTGCCTTGTCAAGGCTGAACAGTGAGATAATACCTGGGAGCACCTCAAGTGTGGATGCTGTCAACATGCCGACACTCGACAGATTGTCAGGCTCTGTGTGCATGTACTGTACGCACACACACACACACACACACACACACACACACACACACGTTTGTGGACTCTCGCGTACACATTGAAACACCATCGACCCTATCTCCAGTAACATTATCAAGGCTTTTCTCAAAAGGCCAGAGGGCTGAGATAAAGAATATGTGAGCTCTTGCATGTTTTGTAGAATCTGAGATTAGTGCACAGACTTGTATATCTTGTATCATTTCCATATGTTGGTTAAGCAGGTCACTGACTTCACTGACATACACTATCTGTGTTTCAAACTAAAATAAACTTTTTTTTATGAGTTTGTTTTAACCCCAGTGAAAATTCCAGATAACAAACGTGGACTGTACCTTTAAATAAACACCTGGGCTGGTTAATATGTGGCTTGCGCCCCAATGGACTGGAATAGCAATCTGTTATCATGTTTATTATCAGCGTCTTTTCATTTCTGTCTCATTCACTAATGCAAAAAATTTAATAAACACAAAATATACCAACAGAAAAACAGGAAAAAACTGAACAAAAATTATTTGACATATTTAAGAATAATAAAAAGGTCTAAGACATTTTGATACACTGTAGTAAAAAGGTCCTGGATTTGATCTCTGACATGTTTGGTTTACCGGCTACTGTAAATGTTCTAACTATAATTGTGCGTGTAGACTTAAGAAGTATGTCTTCACACACACATTAGCTTTAAAAAAATAAATAAAAAAGCTATTGGCAAACTGCCAAACCCAGAGGTGGGCAGTGTGTACTGAGGCTTGTTTAAGGTAAGCCACTAGTGGAATGACCCGGCGACCGCCATCTGCGAAGACGATTACCACATTGGACTCTCTCCCTGTCACACACCATTCTGTTTCCTTCCTCTGATTAGGAAGGAGTGAAAGCTTCTGAACTGAGCAGACCTTTCACTGGAGTACGTCTATTCTTCATCCCCCTCAGACAAATTATTAAAGAAATGTTCTGCGCTCCTCTTGACAACCGGCCTCTCTGGTCTCCTATATTTCATTGTGAATCTGGCCTCTGCATTCCTTGGTGTACTGCAAGGCCTATTCACTCCCACTCTTGAAAAATAAAATAGCCTGCAGTTAATGCTGTGGCGCTATGGTGGAAAGTCACAGAATAGTTAGCCCTGACGAGTAAACACACACAAACACACACACAGTACTTGACCTACCTGTGTGACTTCTGTGTGCGTGAGTGAGCGAGGCCAGACAAAGGGACAGCAGAAGACTCCACACACCGACTCCGCAGACACAAAGCCCCCGCACCCGCATCCTGCAAGAGGACACAACCGCCGTCACCCGTTAGAGAATGCACAACACATCATGTACATCTGCCTTCATTTAGCACACGCTTTTGTCCAAGCTGAACGAGCGATGAGCGTATTTATCCACTAAATAGATGCGTTCCATAACAAGAGGTGACAGCAGTCACTACACAACAGTGCCTGTGGGGGGCACAATAGCCTAGTAATCTGGGAGGACATGTACTAGTCACAAGGTCCTCAGTGCAATCCCTGCTGCATCCTTGAAGAAGATGCTAAATGGCCTATATGTATAAATAAAGCTTGATAGATTTGATCAAGAATGTTCTAGTAGTAGTTGTAGTAGTAGTCGTAGTGGTAGAAACAGTAGTTGGACAGAAGCATTATATGAACTCAAAAAGTGAGTACAGTAAGATAAACCTTATTTGTAAAGGCATTTTCAGAAAATCCCATTTTGAGCTTACTATATAGAATACTCTCTCTTTCTCTATGCAGAGGGATAGAGTACCTTGCTGGCTTGCTAAGGGAATTATTTACACAAGAATAATTGTTTACTGCAAACCTGCAAACACTAAATTGAGAGTGAGAGGGAGAGAGAGAGAGAGAGAGAGAGAGAGAGGGAGAGAGAGGGCAGATATTACAGGAATGCATTTAATGTTTTGTTGGTTCCATTGGTGCAAATATTCAAAGCTCACAACATCTACTGTATATTTACTTCACATTAAATAGTGTGCATATACTTGTGTATATATTACATCTGTGTGCATTTGTGTGTCCATTGCTATTAAACCAAATGTTAACACACACATGCATTATTCTCTCTCTCTCTCTCTCTCTCTCTCTCTCTCTCTCTCTCTCTCTCTCTCTCTCTATCTCACACACACACGTATCATACTGTATATACATATTTTGTCATATATGTGGTACGCGGTCACATAATCATCTAATCATCATACCGCTCATTGGCACACACATGATGAGTGTACATACATGACACACACACACACACACACACACACACATTCCAAGAACAAGATGCATAACAATGTTTAATTCCATTTGTTACGGAAGATAAACAATATGCCTCGGAGTGATTGGCCTATCCTACAGTGTCTAGGATGATGCAAACATTTGAAAACAAGTTCTCAGTTGTATTGTTATTGTTCTGGTTTTCTTTTTGTGACGCTTGCTCTCTTGTTGCCTTTCCCTGCCTGCAGGTGTGCGTTAATTGTCCAACAAGCAACTTAACATTCAGAACCGCGGATCAGAAAGAAACTTCCGCTGACAACAAGTAAGAACCTGTATGCATGCATAGTGCCTAGTGAATAGTGATGAATAGTATTCTGGGGGATTTGTCATCCTACAGTAGGCTCTAGCTCCAAAATAAAGCCAAATATGTAAATATGAATATTTATTGAATATATTTGGAAAAAGGAAATAGAAATGATGTGTTTGCAAAACCCTTTTAATGCCACTGAATCCGACCAAACGTGCCTTGGTTAATAGGCAGATTACCTCTGCCTGCATCCTGCATTCTGCCAGCTAATGCACACCTGGCCCAGTGTGATGGAGCTGCGCTGGTGGACAGTGTCGTCCTCTACAGCTGGGAGACGGTGTGAATACAGGCTTTCTCTGGTCAGAGGGCGTCACGTGCATGCGCACGCAAGTGCACGTCAGCGCACGTCAGCGCACGTGCGGTCGCACACGCGCATCGTTTTAAGTCTGTGCGCGTCCCGTGTCTTTCTTCTCCTCTGGTTCTCCTCCACTCCTGTCTTCTCTCCCCTCACCACACCTCTCCTCTTGTTGTCTTTCTCCTCCTCGCTACTCTCCTCTCCAACTGCTCTTTTCAGCTTCCTTCTCATCTACGTTCTCTTCTCTCTTATCCCCTCCTTCTTTCTGTTCTCCCCTCCTCCATTCTCCTCTCTTCCCCTCTACCCTTCCCTTCCCTCTCCTCTCCTCTCCCCTCCCCTCCCCTCCCTCCTATCCCCTCCTCTCCTCCCCTCTCCTCT
>JAODUH010034928.1:0-21776 GCA_027564835.1 Typhlichthys subterraneus
CAGCCTCTCCACCTGTCGCCCTTATACGCCGGCAGCAATTGAGCTAAATTAGACTGTGATGCACAGGGGTTTAAGTTAAGAAAAAAAAAAAAAAAAAGCTTGATAATGACCCATTCATTAGAATCAGGTGTGTTGGAGCAGGGAAACATAAAACATGCAGGGCGGTAGCTCTCCTGGACTGGAACTGAATAGCAATGACATACAGTATAATAAGACACATTATATGTGTATAATGTGTCATTGTTTTCATTCGTCATTCAACTGACTGAATGCAATGGATATGCAATGCGTTAAGTTGTGAAATTCAGTGAAATTGTGATTATTTAAAATGTCATTTCAATATTATTTATCTATAGCATTGCAGAGAGCTGAGAAAACGCTGAAACGAGAAACTTCTCCTTGGCTTTATTGGTACAAGCAATCCACTGCAAGGGTGTCACATCGTAGTTATGTTGCCCCACCGAGAAGGTAAACACTCGCACCTTGAAAAAGGATGTTTGAACAAATGAAACATCACTCATGGCACCAAGGCCAGTGGACAATGCTATATCAGGATAAATATATATTATGCCTTGATGTGTTTTTCATTATTTCATATTTACATGTAAAATGTTTGTATTTAAAACCAACCCCAAGTCCAAACCAAATACAGTAGCCCTATAGTACTATACAAGAGGTGGGATGCTGGAACAAGAGGAGATCAGGGAAAACCAACCGTTTTGTTGGGCCAGTTGTATTGCACAAAGATGTCCTGAGCTCTGTCTTCTCCCCCATCAGTAAACAGCATTATGATTTTATTGCAGTTAGCCCGCGGGACATTTGTCTTCTGAAATACAATAAGCGAAACACAAAGAAACTGTGAAAATGAGCAACTCATATGTCCCAAGACATATGTGTTATTAAATAAGTGAACAGTGTATTGGGGTGTGGGAAGATTTATAGATCATATTACTCTTTTATAATATATGAGTTTGTTTTAAACAATATATTTATTCATATTACAAAAACATGTACAATACCAAAGATACTGCACAGGTATTATCTACAACACATACACCAAACAATTATAAAGTCCTGTGTAATATTAAGCACAGGTTTGAGAGATAATTATATAAAAAAATACACACATATATGTGTGTGTGTATATATATACATATATATACATATACACGCATAGATATATACATATACACACACATACATAAATACAGTATAAAAAAATAAAATATATATATTATATTTAAAATATGAGTTTGAAATAATCATTGGTTATTGTTACTGATGTCTACTATACTGTAGCTATCTTTATTGTATCTCTCATATACAGTACATGTACAGTACAAGGTTGAAAACCATTTACTGTCATCTATGTCAATGTATGATTTACATTTAACAGCTGGTTGAAGGCAAAGTGAAAGCCAGACTTGTAGTCAGTGGTGCCTTTAGCTTGCATTTGCTGCACTGCATCTTTGAAGATCTTCTTGTTGCGCACGTTGGCCTGCACCAGGTGTTTGAAGCATGGCACCACAGCCTCTGCCTTCTCATTAAACTGCAACAGAGCACAAGATACTGGCAATGGGCAGCTAGTTAGCAAAATAACCTTGGTTCCTGCAATGTCATCTAGGCAGACAGTCAGAGCGGGTTGGTTGGGGACAGGAAGGTCAATATGTTAGGAGCCATTGTGCTGCATACGGTTCAATCATGGTAGAGATGTTTTATGTTTAGATACAATACACTGCTATGATACACTGCCTTTCTCTATGCAGTGATTGGGACAGTTGTGTTGGGATAACATCTGGGATTCTGGGGGAGTGTTGGCACTGAGCTGCAGCTAAGTAGCGGTTGATTTACCAACACTGTCAGGCATATGAATAAACAGTGTCTGCCACTCATTACATAATGTACATATGAGCAGCACAGGGAGACAACATATAGAGATGACAGTCATAGAACCAAGCAGACCAAACATAGAATCAAGCAGACCAAACATAGAATCAAGCAGACCAAACAGAATCAGTCATAGAATCAAGCAGACCAAACATAGAATCAAGCAGACCAAACAAAATCAGTCATAGAATCAAGCAGACCAAAAAGAATCAGTCATAGAATCAAGCAGACCAACAAGTGCACTGACCCTGGCCACATTGACGTAGTCATCGTCTGACAATGTGTCCAGCATCTCCATCACTGAGGCCTTGATCAGCTTCAGTGTCAGCCCGCTCACACTGCCACTCCTGACACACACACACACACACACACACACACATTATATCAGCAATTAAAAGCACAAACAAATCACACTATATTCAAAAGTTATTCTCTTAAAGGTGGAGTCACGGATTCTGGAAAGAGATTGTTATGTGAACTTGATCACAACAAAAACACCTCTCCCTTCAATGCCATAGGGTGCTCCCTCACACACTGAACTCATTGCCAAGGCTAGGAAAGTGTTGTGCACAGAGTCAGGGCTGTGTAGAAACACGAGATTATTTTTTCGGCAATAACATAGAATGGGCAGCTAGCAGACCGTGAGCAGATATTCATTACAAATTCATTAATTTGACAAAAGTGTATTAACGTACAATGTCTGATTCCACCTTTAAAGTTTTCACACAGAATTATTTATAGTAATTTCCTGCATCCACTTCTGTTTCCTTAAAGGTGTATATTTTCTGCTTAGTGGGACTTTAAGTAAATTAGGTTTGAATAAATCATGGCTCATTGTGCAATATGTTACATAAACTATTATGTTTATATAATGTTACATATGTAATTTATATAAACCTGTCAATTAAAACAAATCAGTTTATAAATGCAAGCTGTATTTTCAAAAGGTTACTCACACATCCACAAGAATAACCATGTCTTTTGGAGATGAAGCGCCCTGGATGTACCTGCAATGCAATAAAACAAATACTGAGGCTTGTAGTACTACAAATTACTACGTGTAAGTACTACGTGTTGTATTAATAGATGTTAAAAATACAGATGTAAATATATACTGTACCAGGGCCTCCTCCTCACATCATATAGGTCAATTTTATCAGGCGCTCTCCAAGGGGTGGCTGTGAGCATAGCAGAAAATAAAGGGTTGCTCATACTCATATACTATTTCATTTACCGTTCAAATGGCTTTAAAGGCACACTCCTCAATGTGTGTGTGGAACTGTCAAAAAGCAGTGGTAGAAACCAGCGTTACAAAAACACTGCTTTGGTTTGAAACTCTAGAGAGCGCATGCCCCTCCCACTGCTGTGTTGTGTTTCTAAACATAAACAATGCGCTGGGGAGGAGCATAGGGGTTTTAGGGGGCGCTATACTGCAATCTGAGAGGACTTCTTCCTTGGTGTCTAGATGTGAGTGAAGCCCCACCTGGGTAGTAACGAGTGACGCCCGTAGCACTGCCAAATGCTTGCCACAGCAGCGAAGGGTCATCTCGACTGTTCTCCATGAATACCTTCTCCAGGGCCTGTGTCCAGTTCAGCTCATTCAAAATAACTGGAGCTAATGGGTTAAAGACCATGTCGATTCAGAGCATGTAGCATGGGCATTGACAGCACATGACTTCAGGCTACACAACACACTCACCCCCTTTATAAATGTCTGTGGGGATCTGAACAGCAGTGTAGGAGTAGTTGACATTGTTTTTGAAGTTTGGGTCGTACACAAATTCCAGCTTGATATGGGAAGGGTTTTCCATATCCCCGTCTCCATCCATGGAGTACTAATATGATCATACACAGTACGTGGATGAAAACATTACAATACTGCACCAGATATTTGATGAAAACATTATGTGTTCCTAAAGGTTACTTTTAACATGTTTTTATATTGCACATTGAATGTTTGTATCTGTCTACTACTCACATAATCCAGGTCTACCTTTGAGTCATAATATGCCATATCCAGCTCCTGAAAAAGAGTAGTTTCACATTTAGACAACAGCGGCCTACATGTGTACCTACATTGTTAGTACATACAGCATGCCACTTCCATCCTTTCAGTTATAAAAAATGAATGAATGAAGAGACATAATGCGTCCTACATTTACACTGTGGAGCCCTGCGCTCTCACATGTGTGTGTGGAGGATGATTCACACTGCCTTGTGAATAATATGGTTGTGTAGTAACGTAGCGTTAAGGTCCCACTTCATTGGTGTAATGACACAGACTAATGGAAAAGTGGAATGTAGGACTCAACAGTCTCCGGGCTAGCTGTGGTGTGGAGGACAGCACTATACTGTAGGACCAGACTCGTCCCTCAGCCTTGCTCTCCTCCAGTATGGTACCACAGACACATAATGTTTGTCTCTAGTCCCCACTTCAAAATATACTGACATGACTACACCAGGCATACCAGTACACCATACATCAGTGCTTAAGGTGAAAAATCTAACTAAATCTGTTCTTGAATACCAAAGAACAGCAAACGATAATATATACAGAGAATGAATTGTTTTAACACTAATATACTGTACACTGACATGCACACAGACATAATGAATCATGCATTTCATGTTTTAGGATTTACCTTAATTCCATCCTGCCATGGATGTTCTCGTTGGAGACGCTCTGCCTCACTAGCTAACCTCTACATATTGGACAAGAATGAGAATAAATCAATAAAAACTGTACTCAGAAAATACATTAGTTAAAGAGATCTTGAAGACATATTTTGAAATTAACATTGTATACAAACTTTTAGAATCAGACCTACATCAAGGGCTTTACGCTTCTTAGCCAGAAGCCTCTCTATATCAGAGGCCACCCGCTCCACAATCTCACGAGGTTGGTTTTTCACCACACTAAATTGTCGTCTTTTTTCATTGAATATCTGTAAATTGACATACATAGCAAAAAGTGTTAGTATCAGCAATCAACCTATTCAACAAAGCAATTAACCAAGTACTACTTTATTTCTATTCTAATTGACAACATCCCCTTTGATTTAAAAGAAACTGAACTTGATTAAAGTCAGACATATGTTGTCTAATACTAATTAGCCTATTATTACAGTAATGCCATAATAACCACCTGATAGAACGACAGCCAACCTCTAACCCTAACCCTTACCCTAACCCTGACCAACATTTACATCTAGTCATACAAATTAATAACATAATAAAATATTAGATGTTATACTATACACGTGTGGAATATGGTCATGATTTATGTTAAGGGAATAATTTGAGTTTCCATGCATGTTGAAACACGTTCAAACAAAACTCTCAGATATAAATAACAGAAAGGTATGACCCAATTGCAGAACACAGACAAAACATTGCATTCACACAGGTTTTAACAATAAACATAAATATTAATAATATAAAAATATAAAAATAAATAAAAAATAAATGAAAGAATATAATGGACACCGGACAGGAGAAACACAAGGGTCTAGGACAACAGTGACAAGAGACAGAACTGGGAAACGTACAGCTTCTATACAAGCTTGTGTGAGGTCGTAACTGGGAAAACATGGACGCCTGACCTTTGAGCCTCACTTGTTGCATACAGCATTGTCAACTACTGACATCCCTGACATTTGTAGCCTTCCTGACTGTAGCCATTAATAACTACATAACAATAACACATTTCAAAGTTATATCTTTACACGTGTTTTACAAATACAACATATTAAAACTTGTAATATACATTAATTTGATGGTGTAGGCAGCTAGGTTGCAAAGACGTCATGTCGGACCTCGGCGTTGAGAAAACTTTCCTGAGATTCTGACACGGAATTCTGAGATGAGGGGGCGTTTTTAAAAAATTTTCCATGTCGGAAATCTGAACTTTCAAGTTCCGAGATATGCTCCCACGCAGCACTGAATACAGGAAAGACAGACCACTGGACAAAACCACGAGGCAGGTAAAGCTAATGGACTATCAAGCATGGAACATGGAGCAGGAATAGTGACAATGAACTGAGCAACACAGGGAAACCAAGGGGAACAAGACAAATACACAGGAAATACGAGACACATCAATTCAAATTTGGTTCATTGAGGTGGTATGAACCTAGCGTTAAATGGCCGCTGCTCCAATCACAGATGGCTGACCATCCATAATGAAGAGAGCAGGCAGTATTGCTGGTAACAGCTGGGATACTGAGAAGACACCAGAACTGGCACTAGCATGGCTTTTCAAATTCTGTATAATGGAGAGATATGTGGCGCAGAATGTCAAATACATGCACCTCTCAGATCAAACAAAGAATTCTTCGCTCGATCGCACTGCAATGCAAAGTGATTGAGACATCTCTCTCGATGCATTCAGCCACACAGATGGATTATTGGGGAATGAATGAAAAAACTAAATCTCGCATCTAGGCTGTACAGCAGGCTGGCTGACCATCTGCTCTGCTGTGACACAAACAAGGGATATGTGCCACAACCATTCCAACAGCCATTGCTCTCTTCTGAGAGCACTCCCCCGCACATCTCTGAGCAGTTGCTCCCTACAGATCCTCTTGATACAGTGATTTAGCATGTACCATATACTCTTACTGAGTGTCAGCCATTAGAAAGACATTACATTTAGCAGGACAGCAGGACATACATTCATGTAATTAAAAGCAAGCATTCATAATCACATCATGATCAAAGAAGCCCAAATATACATGTGTGATAGAAGACCTATACAATCATGTAAAACCTCAAGGTTAACATGGAGCTGCAAATGTCAAGATTTATTCACAAAAATAAGTTTAGTTTCACAATCACCCTTTTAAATTATGTTCTTCTATTATCATAGTTGTTTTATCTAATTTCATAATCATTAAATGTTGGTTTTGAGGTTGAAACCAGAGTATCATGTTCACGACATTACACGGTCTTACATGCTCCCAGGAGGGATGGGTTAAATGCAGAGGATGAATTTCGCAACATGTATGTGTATGTAACAATAAAAGCACCTTTACCTTTACCTTTACATTGTATTGCTATTGTGTTAGTATCTTGCAGTGTTTGCACATGAGTACATTTTCTATAGCAATGGGCTGTTCAAAGCTTCAACAGCTTTGGTTGAGAACTGATATATAGGATGGTACTGTAAATGTGCATACCCCTTTCAGCTGCTGAGCTCCAGTGATGTGTTGAAAGACTTTGTCTATCTCCTGCTCGATACGTCTGGCCCAGTGCATAATCCTTTGATGAAAATGGAAAAGCACATGTCAGTATAAAGGGGCTAACACGATCTATAATATAAAAGAGAAACCACATAGGAATGCCTCATCTGTACTATTGCAGCAAATGTGACTATTGTATCTAGAAAGGTGGACTAGGGTTTTGGTGAACCATGAACAATACTGTATTCCCAAGAAGTAAATGTAAAACCTGTGGACTATATTGTATAGCTAGCAGTCATTCTCAAAGTTGGTTCTCAAAGTTGGGTCCAGGAGCAAAATTATTATCTATAAATTATTTTTTTAAACAATTTTCAATTGAGAAAAAGCTGCATATCTATAGATGGGACATTTGCACAAATAAAACAAGCATATTGTGTCCATTACGCCCACCTACGTTAGCTTTGAGCCAAAATAACCTCTAATTTGATTGTGACACATCACGTCAATCTGTCATGAATCAATCTCTTCTAGCAGGGCACAATGAACCATTTAGCTGCTAGCTTGGCTTATGAAGTTAGTGACAGATAGCATGGATAGCAGATAGCAGATAGCATGGAGAAATAGACCTCAGTCAGACAACATCGTTGTAAACTAGCAAGACACATGCTTGCCCATCTCATTAAGGATGAGCTCATCAAGTGAGTAATGCTAAATTGTGTGATATAAGAATGTGATTTGATGTTTTATATAATATAAATATTCCAATAAAAATGTTCTAAACTTTAGACAATTTTGTAACACAACAGTTACAGTACATCATAGTAATTTAAATTGGAATTCAAATTGAAATCACTGAATTATTTATGTTGAAATGTTTTAGAATTCAAATAGTTCCAATGGCATCTAAGAGTATAAATGATAGTAAGAATGCGCATAATTCGTGTTAGAATCATGAGGGGGTCCTTGGAAAATGTTCTCCCCTGTAAGTGGTCCCTGCCCTGGCTCAAAAACGTTTGAGAACCGCTGTTGTATGGTATGCCTGTTCGGTCGAGCCAGGAGCTGAATACTGTATTAAGTGAAGTGTTTATCTTAAGAAGATTGTACATGTAACAACGTAACAAGGACAGTTGCTGACCAACCAGAAATAGAGTAGCCTATCTAAATGTAAACTGTAACAGTTAATGGACAATGTCTGCCTGCAGAGGATTCACAAAACATTATTTCACTCTAAAATAACTTTAATTTGTTTTTCTGTAATGTGAGTTGGGGAATGGAGTGAAGCACTTAAAGGCAGGGCTTGTTAATCTCGAGAACGCTTGCTAACTTCGAGCTCAAATCAAAACAATATTCCTCCGCAGCGGCGCCTCACACATTGAAATGCATTGTGAAGCAAAGCGTATTATTACGGTTTTGTTGTTGTGAGCGGTGTTCGCCACTTTGTTAATGATGTGATTACAGGGTCTTCAAGTATCACTCCGATATATATTTATCATATATTGCCACATGGCAATGTGCAAATGTTGCCTCGTACAAATAAAAATGCATAGCATAGCCTCTGCTGCCTGTGGAGGATGGGGTTGGCACACACAATGTTTTATTTACAGAATACTCATAGAGTCTGCACTAACACACAGTATGGGAGCCGCTGCTGGCACACTGCGCTGCATGTCGTACACCTGCAACGATGTGTCGTCGCTGCCTTCCGGGTCGACATTTACAATGTGAACATGATTACAAAATGGTGTTTATCTTATTGTTTTGTTTTGCTGTCAGTCATGTTAATGTACTGTGTATGCAAATACACTCAGCTTTTAGACATATTGGGAGATAGTGAGCTATACAGTAGATGGTATTTTCTAACTGCTGGAAGTAAAAAGTCAGCCTCAGGGCAGGTTGTTTGTATGCACGTCACACTTTGACAAACTCTGGTGAGCTGGTATTATCCAGTGGGAACATGCGTCTTTGACAAAACGTGTGAGTTCATGTCACAGACCATTGTAGGGGTGAATATTGAAAATGCAGACATTTTTCTCTTTGGGAAAATCAGTTTGACCTTATTTAGGTGCCTCACAAAAATGACATTTAAATGACATATAAATTGGCAGGTCTATAGCCAGTAACAGTGGAGGGGACTGCAATGTGCAGCCATTGCTGCTATGAGCCCATGTCCCATGGACATTACAGAGCTCCTTAGACCACATTACTCCTCGTGTGGCAGACTGCAACCTCAGAGAGAGAGGAACGGCCTGCATAAACCTGATAACATACACATTCACCACATATTTCTAAAGCACTAGGAAGGTTGTGTCTGACTGACAGAGGAAAGCCGACCAGGACAGCACATTTGTAAAAACATGTTGTTATTTTGTGTTCATTTGCTTCTTTACACTTTTGAGTGCAAACAAGGCGATGTGCTCTGAAAAGGCACAGGCCCCTCTCCATAATACATTGTGGAAGTAAAAGCTCTCTGTGAACTCTGCAGACAGCTTTCGTTTATGAGAAATTGCAGCAGATTGAGCACTGTCATTTTTCACACAATTTCATATTTCTTTGGCAGAAATAGCCATTTTCACAATATGACAAAGATAGATGTTCCAAACTAGTCATTTCACCTAGTGCCAACATATAAGGCATTTTGGTAAGTGAACCCCTAGCTTTCATCCCTGTACATGACCTCATTAGTTCTTAGAGTAGTCCATTGACATATTACTCATTTATATAATCAGTCAGAAGAAATGACTGCTGCTTTAAATACAAAGGCTCTCTCACTGCTGTGGTTGGTTTGTTGCATGACTACAACCCACAGATATTATGTGTGACTCCCAATTTGCTCTCCTCTAGATCCCCACAGGACATCAGACAGTCCTCTATAATGAGGCAGTAAAGCCATATTACCTGCCTTACACCCCTGGCACAAGAATGTGCGGTGAGTGACCCATATTCACTTCTAGACACAGGGACACAAGGAAGTGGTTGGGAGGGATGGAGGGGCAGAGAAAGGAAAGATGGAGTGATGGGGGTGGAGAGAGAAGGAGAGATAATAAGGGGCAAGGCAAAGGGGGAGAGAGGAAAAAGAGGATAGGCGGGGGGGATATAAATCCCCACTGCTGCAGTATTAATCCTTAATTGGAAATGAGTCAACATGGCTACTTATAGCTTCCATGACCTTACTGTACCCATGCAGGGCAGTGGGGAGCATTGGTTCAAAGCAGTACAAACAGTGGGGTGCATGGAACAGCCCGAACAGTCCCTCCCATAACACCATTTATTGTTAATATAGCCTTCATCTGTAGGACATATAAAACAAATACAGTCTATAGAACTATACCATGGTAAATTTTACCTAGCGTAGTGGGGGCCAGCTGTGCTGTATAGAAGAATTTGAGGTTAAAGGTTCTAAGGAGATTATTAAGTATAGGATTATTTGAGGAAGAGAAGGGAAGGGGGTAAAAAAAACTATTCAGTTTCAATATGGCATATAGCATAACTTGTTGAGTTTGGAGCTACAGTCTAATTTGTGAGATGAATCAGGTCAACAAAAGGTCAAGTTCTATTTGCAAAACCATTGAACTTCAAGGACAATTGATTCACTTTTCTGAGAGAAACGTTTTCCTTGAGGGTACAGTCTGAATGTTATATCAGGTGGGACAATATTATCAGTTGATATTGGCACATCACATAGGCTACATAGAAGCATCAATTAGGCATACAATATTGTTTATTTTATTTTATTTATTGTAAAAAATAAAGGCCCAATTTAGATGTAATAAACTGTAATGGTTTTCAACACAAAATTATTACCTTACTTTTTTATATATAGGCTATTAACACTTGTTTACTATGTGTAGCCTATTTTAAATGATTCAGATAGTTACCCCAACAGGGGTTGCAAATGCATAATATCTTTAGGTAAGCCAACATATTTAAAATATTTAAAAACTGTCTATGGCTTGCAGGCTATATTATTTATTTAACTTTATACTTACACAATTATAGGACTGTTCCTAAATCAAAAATGTAAATGCAATTGCACCTTAATTATATAACCAACCATCTTTAAGTTAAGAAGGCTTGTTAAAAACAGCCTGCATGCGGGGCACGTTGTTTGAGTAGGCTATAAAGAACTTAGTTCAAGCTCTGAAAACATTATGTCGATTAAGTTTTCTGACCACTTACGTGTATTGTTGAGGGAATGTTAGCCCCTCTGCAGGCCGTGATGCACTGAAAATCAAGATCATCTGGATAGATACAAAGCAGACGATGCTGCAAGACTGTGTGCCTATCGCCATTTTCCATTAAAAATTCTAGTCACGGGGGTTCGATGGTAGAATGGAATGCATATAAATTCTCCCGATTTGACACTTAGTTTCTTGGCGTCTTCATATCTTGATTTGTTGTCATGTCGACATTGAAGGAGGCAGTGGCCGTGGACTCATCGCGGACCGTCTGGGATGCACTAATGCAGCTTCAAAACACCGCAGAGCCGCCTGCTGTTGGATCAGCCCTGCGCGCCCACACTACAGTACCTACCGCTCTCATCAGCGCGGATGCAGGCACGCTCCCGTTCACTAGGCAACGATAGAATGTGCTAGCAGTATATATGATAAATAGCAGCCACATGGTCTGGACGGCAGGCAGTTATTTCAAATGTACATCTTTACCTGGTCACATGTAAAAAGGGGTGACCTATAGAAAAAGACAAGTAGCCTACACCTTAATGATAGAAACGCAAAAGGCCAGCAAGATGATAACATAATTTCTCAGTCAGAAAAAAAACATAAAAAGCTATATTGATACTATAGGCCCAATGCAAAATGTTTAACTATATAAGGAATAAAAGCCATAGGAAGAAAGTTTACAGCACACAAAGAGCAGTCACAGTATAAGCCTTAGTTGTTTTTGGTTAGGTGCATTATATTTATTTGTGGATGTAACAGATCTAGAATTTCAGAAACCTGCATGAATGTGCATGATGTACCTAAAACCTAATGCATGGACTGAAAGATGAGCTTTGTTTTGAGCTATTACTTCAATCAGAATTATTCTACAATAGGTCAGTCATTGCTGAACAATGCTCAACTTTATCAGTATGGCTGTATATTGTATATCCATTCTAATTGTGATCTACAGACTGTTTTATTATCAGGTTAATTTACATTTTCTTAGATATGTACCCACACGACAAGACTGGGGCGTTTTTATTGATAATATAGGCTACTAACTCTACATTTATCATCCAGCTAGGATATAAGCCTATGCTCTGAGGATATGGGATCTACACCTCTCTGACAGCACAGTTACTTAATGCTACCTACAGTCATGTCCTGAGAGGAATATAATTACAGACTGTCTTGCTAATCCCCCTTGGAGAGTTACTATGTTAATTAGACAGCGACTCCAAAGGGAACAGAACTGCATTAGAATCACCTTTATGTCATGTGCCTGCCTAATTACAATACATTGTTGGCCTATTGACATTTGTATACCACAATTATATATATTTTTAATTTTTCAGGAAATCTATACCCTAAATATTATTCTAACAATATGTTCCCCCTATTAAGCATCTAGGGCCAAGGGCTCCCCAAAGACAAAGGGCCCAGGCGCACTTGCCGAGTCATGCTGTGCCCAGTCAGTAATTTGGCAATGACTAATCTATCCTGCTCCCCATTGGATACTGTAAAAGTTGAATGAATGAAATCCATAGGCTGTCAACAGGAATAGGTGCAATACACACCTGTTTCTGAGGATCAATTACACCTTTACGATTAAAAACGTGGGTTAAGATCAATTATACCTTTACGATTAAAAACGTGGGTTACATTTTGAGTTTGTAGGTTGGAGAGCACTAAACAGGAGCGTGAGGTGTTAGTGTGGTGGAAACCATGTGATCATTTTGTGTTTGTTGCTCATTTTTTAAATCCTATACAAACTTTTCCTTAAAATATGCTGTATAAAATGTGGAAAAGTCCTGTTTAGGGTTTTGCTGATGTCTTTGCTAGCCATGGAGCCTACAGAACTTCAATATGGTGACACCCAAGCAGCAGTAGCCAGAGCCTTCAGCAACTGCAATATCGGCCTAGCCACTTGGCCAAGCAGACAACGCTGGTGCCCCAATATTGGCCTACTGTAGCTACAAACCACAATTGAGGTTGCCCTACAATATCAACATAGCCGTCTGGCAAATATGGGAAAGGCCTCTCATCTACATGGTCTGTGCTACCAAGTGAATAAGCAGCCAGATCTCCAATTCTACAGTTTAATTAATTGTACAGTAGGTCATTACTTGAGTACTGCTGCTGATAAATGTAATCTTGCTGAAATTCTTGCCTTAGGTTCTCTCACTAGAAGCACTGTAAAACGAAGGAAACACAGTTTCAGTTGCAATGTCATAAAATCTTGCGTGGTCAACTGATAGTGACAATCTAATAATTTAAAATTCACTATACTTTGCCATGTCACTTATTGGATTCTCACTTTTATCAGTTTTAGAACTTAATTTACCATAGTTGTTATTTGGTTAAAATACAAAGCAGATTGTCTGAATGTAAAAAAAAACTATTTAATTACAGTGCATGGGGTGTATAGGCCTAGTCGGCAAAAACGGATTCTGATCGCATCACATACATGACTCACTCACTGAGCTTGATTGCTACGCCAAATGAATGTGTCTAAATTATTTGAAGGCAGTTAGCTGCAGACCTTTTTCTCTAAGCACTAAGGGGAGAGTATGAGCTGTAGGGAGCTTAAGGGGAAAATAGTTTAGAGGTAGTTGAACTGCTCTCTTCCTGATTGTAATGAACTGCATGAATGTTTTTATGACACCGGCAGCGATTATTCTGCAAGAGAGCATGTAGTACATGCTCACACACAGGTCTATCTAACCTTCGGGACTGGTTTCACAGACATGGATTAAACCTAGTCCAAGCTTTTAAAAGAAAACGTCAATGAACATCTCCATTGAAATACATTTAGTCTAGAACTAGGCTTAATCCATGTTTGTGAAAGCGGCCCAGTGGAGCCTAGATGACGTGGACGTCATTGGACGTAGGACAGCCAGCCAATGAGAGATACTGGCTTGGGTGTTGTTGAGCAGGATGTCTAAGGAGAGCTCTTTCCCCTCCTGTTTAAGCCTTTGGCCACTAGTTAACATATTTTGACATTGAACTTGTTAAACAATCTTGTGCTACATCTGGAATTCTCTAATTAAAGTCACTCAACTTTATCAGTTGTAGAAAACTAGTAAAAACTATACATAATTGTATTGATGAAATAAATGTAGTCAACAAAATTATTAAAAGAAATGGCTTTATTAAAATCTACTCAAAATGTCAAGAGGTAAAAAAAACGGCAATTATAAAATTTGAGCAGACGTTTAAGCATTTTTGTTAAACTAACACATTTTTAAATTGCTCTTTCCATTACTTATAGCCTATATAATAACTGGATATTACTTGATGTAAGACACAATAATGTTATACTGTAATGCTACGATGCTGACATAATATTGATTTTACACAAGTTGCTGATACAGAGTAATACTGTTAGTCTGGCTCCGCCTAACGATTGCTCTCAAGCTCAATGTGTTTTTTTGCTGCTTATTATGGAAACTCTGTTTGCATCAGGGTTTTAACAGCCACCCTGAAGGCAGAACAATCGGGTGAGCTAGTGAGATGACGTTGATGTAGCGCGTTTCCAAATGTTGGTAGAGATAGATGAGGCAATGAAAACAGTTGTAGCAATACCGATTGGTTAAATGCTGTCCAATTGCTGTCCTATAGTTACTAATGGAGGTCTAAGCCTAGTAGGAGACAACAATTGTTTACACTTCCCATATTCAAAAAGTGAAGTAAAGTGAATTTAAGGTCTGATTGCACCAGGCTAATACACCGTTACAGTACCCTGAGAATTAAAGGTATATTAAATGCCACTTTTAGATTAACAATAGTCTTTGGTAAATGCCTGCAAATTATTCAAGTTCATGAGTCATTATGCTGTGTATTAGATATACAGTAGGAGGTTATCTACACCTCATTAGGTAAAGCAGAAACACTGGCTAGAGCTTGAATGAGCTTCTCAAACACATGAATCCCCTTAAGAAAGACATGCTCATTCAGGTACTCATTGTGATCGTGCAGCAGGATGGGTGTCCGGTTCATTGGGGAAAAGCCAATGGCAGGTATTCCCACCTATGCAAAAGTAGCAAATGTATTAGCACAACTGGAAATGCCAGAAATGTACAGTGTTAGCCATTACATAGCCTACTGTAATGTGATTCTTAACATGGTATCCTAGCTGTCGTATACTCACTTCTCTGATAAAGCGACTATCTGTAGCTGCTGGAAATATCTCTTTTTCCAAAGTCAGGTCCCTGCAGGAAAGACCTCAGTATAAGGCTTACATAAAAATAAAAACAGAATATCAGATTGACTGCTGTGCACTCACATCGCGTTGCACGCAGTACTGAAGGCATTCCACCAGGGGTCGTTTTGTTCTGTAGAGGTCACATTTTGGTTCATATGTTTCTATAAGGATAAAATACAAAGCCAATTGAAACTGAAGTCAAAACCAAAACAAAGAGAATCCTAGTAAAGTGCTGTGTGTACAAGCACTGACCTGAGCAAACTCATATGTGATCCCTTCGCCTGCTGCCTTGCACCACGTTTTAATCTGTTCTTCAAACTCCTTGCAACGTTGATAGAAATGTTTATCTTCATGAGTTGATTTAGCAAAATAATGACTTTTGAAATGGAAACTCATACAAACCTTGAGGTTGACTGTGGGTGGTATTCTCATATCAAAGCTGACATCCATCTCGGCAGGGATAACATTGTAGGATTCCCCTCCTTTTACCATGGTCATATTTACTGTGGTGACATCACCCAGAGTGAAACACTGGCTTGTATTTAGCCTGCAGATGACAAGGTTTTGGAGCAATGCTCGCATCACTTTAAATTACATCTAATATTAGCTGACACTTAAGATAAGTGAGGATTACTGAATGAGATTGCACACGCACATCAGATCTTAAGTGTCAGTCACAAGCATTACAACCATCTTTGTTCTCACCTTTGTTTCTCCTTCTCTCGGAAGCCCAGGAAAGAGTTGATTATACTGTGCTGTGAGAGTTATAGAAAAGTTACCTTGGGTCCTATGACTTTGTAACAACAACAACATTTTATTTAAGAATGCCTTTCAAGACACTCAAGGACATCTAACATTACAAATTATATACACACATTTGGCAAAAACAGGAGCATACATATTACACATACAAGATACAAATAAAAAGTGCGAAGAGTAAGGTAAAGGAGACTGAGCAGAGATTTCAAATAAAAATGTGTTTGTTGTGGACAAATATGGGGAGGTCAGTAATATTGGAAGGAGAATATAGTTAAATAGAATAATCAGAGTTTGAGCCAGGGAGTTTAAATTAAAAGCAAGGTATTCAAATTTAGTGTAAGCCAGGGGATAGGTACATTAACAGATTTGGCTGTCAGCAATCAGCTTGTCCAACCATGCACTCTCTTCCAGTGGTGCGCGCTTAGAAGATGTAAACAAAGCAAGTTGAGTTTGTTGTTGTAAACTCGTGAAAGAGTAGGGTCTACTTGTCAGAGAGGGAGCGCATATCAATCGGGACAGCAAACAGGCACCCGGCAAAGTACGCAATGTCCATGGACCGTCGCATGAGGGACGCGAGGGGCGACTCCGAGGAGAGCCACCGTGCGTCTCGGCGAGGCAGACCCAGGGTAGACTCCGGAGGACGAAGAACCCCAGCCCCCAGGGTGGACAAACAGAGCTGGGGGGCGCGCCCCAGGACCCCAAACGCAACAGCAGCAGCTCAGCCACAGTCCGCACCTCAGCGGAGACGAAACAGGGCCAATCCACAAGGAAAAACGAGATGCTGCAGATGGGAGGGACACGACCGCCGACACCGATCCCCGGGCCATTGCACACATGCAGAGCAGACTGGCGCAGGTACCCGGTAGGCAGCGTGAAGTATTGCCGGAACAAGAGGAAGACTAGATGACCTCTGATGCAGGCTATGTTGCTGTGCCTAATCACCTTCAAACATGCAGGCCAAGTCCAGGCAGACAGAACACGCAGGCTCTGGGTTCAACAGGCCAGCGGGACAGGCTGCTATAGCTAGTAGTAGCTCAGTAGCTAGCAGGACCTGGTTTTCTGTGGCTCGACGAATTCAAGACCATAATCTCCTTCGTGGATCAAATAAATTCTAATAAGTGTTTCAAGACTGACTTGCTACTTGAGAAAACATGACTCAGTCCCACTTCTGTTACAGCACCAATCATTGCTGAAGGAAAAAAGTAAATGCTCTTGAAAGATATTAAGTCTAGTGCTAAACCTAGTTTGTAAATCCAAGAGTGATGTAGCCCATCTCAGTTCTAATAGATAATCAGAATGTATCTAAATGTGATGTGACACGTAAATAGCTAGGAGACCTTGCTCACCGTAACCTGCTCTGACAAAGGCTTTACAGCCACACATGATTGCTATTATGATTTAAGATTAACAGGACAAATAGACAAATACTCATTGAGACTTGCCAACTTCTCTGCAGCAGTGTTTTCCACAAATCGCGACCCATGACCAGGACTGCCAGGACAATGGATTGTGATCCCTGGTAAAAATAATATTATGAGTTCAGTACTGTGAAAATAGTAGGGCTGGAATTATGTAATGAAAAACAAGATATTTGTGATAAGGTGCAATGGTACATTAGTCAGTGTGTTTGATACTCACACCATGGGTTGCGTTCTCCATAGAACACTGTAAAGGCATCGCCAGGGTTTGCCAGTCCTACAGCACAAAGAAACAAACTGAGGATCTGCCTAAATGAGCTGAGAGAAATATCTAGTAGCTTGTGTAGCCTGTGTAGCCTGGTTAACATAGTGTTGCATAGATACAGGCAAGCTTGTAGCATCCTACTCAAAAAGACTTGAAGCTGTAATTGCTGCCAAAGGTGCTTCAAAAAAGTATTGATCAAAGGCTGTGAATACTTGTATACATGTGATATATTTATGCTTTTTTTATTACAAACTTTTTCACTTTGTCATTATAGGGTATTATGTGTAGACATTTGAGGGGAAACATTTATTTATTTTTTTTATCCATTTTGGAATAAGGCTGTAAAATAGCAAAATGTGGAAAAAGTGATTCGCTGTGAATACTTTCTGGATGCACTGTATATACAGTGTATGGGCTAGACCACAGCTATGGCCGCTTTTCCAAATGTGGCCAATTTCGCCGTGCCGAGTCGAGCCGTGATGATTTGCGTTTCTATTACTAGTTTAACCGCTCCAAGTCGTACCGAGCCACACCTGACATCGGCCTGCTCTGGAGTGGGGCCAAAGTGAGCCGCCCGCCTCCAAGTGAGCCGATGTGGCATTCAGGCTAATGAGTTCAATCTTTGTTTCATCAGACCATAGACTAGTTTCTCAGGTGCCTTTTGGCAAACAGGTGGGCTGTCATGTGCCTTTTACTGAGGAGTGGCTTTAGACAATTCTTTGGACTTCATGGCTTGGTTTGTGCCCTGACATACCCTGTCAACTGTGGTACCTTATATAGACAGGTGTGTGCCTTTCCAAATAGTGTTCAATCAACTGAATTAGCCACAGGTGGACTCCAATGAAGTTGTGGAAACATTGAGGATGATCAGTGGAAACAGGATGTGCCTCAGCTCCATTCTGAGTGTCATGGCAAAGGCTGTGAACACTTGTGTACATGCGACATTTGTCACACTTTGTTTTGTTATAAACCCTGATTCAAATGAATGTGTCGTTATCAGGCTTCTAACAACCTTGAATCAGGTGTGTTGGAGCAGGGAGAGATCTTAAACATGTGGGGTGCGGCCCTCCAGGACCGGACTTGAATAGCCCTGGACTACATGATCTACTGTAGATTAGAATGTAGCATGCACTTTTTAACATGGTTGGTCAGTCGGTCAGCCAGCCAGCTACACTTGCTCATGTTGGCCAGTCCCGCTACATGTGTCCAGCACCAAGCTATTTTGGAATGTGTTCGTGTGCCACCGGCAACATTTAACTGAGTTTAACTTTATAACTGCCACAGGTTAACACCTCTAGGGGTCATCTCAACATGCAAAGCAGAGACATTAATTCATGCTTGTACTGTACTCATCCATTTTGGGAAATTAATGTGTGTAAATACCTTCATCTAGTGCAAAGCCAATGTTTAACTTTTGGAAGTCAAGGTGCTTGACAAAGGTTTCCATTCCTTTGTGACCTCCGATTTCTTCATCTAAGAAAGGAAAATATCAGTGTTAATAATTAATAACTATCTAGCATTATCTATACAGTTGTAATGGCAAACAGTAAATTATTAATCCACAAATAGGACAACGATGAACTGCAAATTATGTTACAGTAATGAATTCGGTTTGTGCCGTTTGCATCACAAAAGTGTATGTATGTATGTATATATATAGAAAAGAGAAACATGATAGAGATGAAGCAGTCACACGTGGGGTCAATAAACAGTTCTTACCAGGAACAAACATTAAATGCACAGTGCGTGGCAATCTCTTTCCCTCTGCTTTGAGTCTCCTGACCGCCTCAATGTATCTATGGCGATATAAAAGGTAAGACAATAATGTTGATATATTGCAGTTACTGCCTTCCTCAGCTTTCATGTGTTCAGTCTTCATCTACAATCAGAGAGACAAGTTCACATAATAATAATAAAAAAATGTTATTTGTATAGCACTTTTCATACTAAAATTGCAGCTCAGTGCTATACAGAGGGAGAAATACATGCACAATATATATCCCAGTTAGAAAATACAAAAATAAACAATATAAGGAATATATAATGGTTAAAATAATTAAAAATAAGAAATGTAATCGTCTCCATTTTTCTTTCTCATGATAGCCATTTTTGCAGAGTTGACATCTGCTTCCTTGCTGCTCGACTTCCCATAACACAGGAAATCTACAGCCTGGACCCTTACTGAGAAGGTCTTCTCCACTGGGCGGCTTTCATTGTGGACAAATCAACCTTAAAAACCTGTTAACTTTCTAGTGAGTAAAATTAACACAACCATTGACATTTTCTGATTAGAAATATCAACTAACTAAGAGTATGTTCATGGGAATTTTTTTCACTTCTTCTAGAAGCGCATTTGTGAGGTCAGGCACAGATGTTGGACGAGAAGGCTTGGCTCGCAGTCTCCGCTGTAATTCATCCCAAATGTGTTCTATCGGATTGAGGTCAGGACTCTGTGCAGGCCAGTCATGTTCATCCACATTAAAGTCGCTCATCCATGTCGTAATAAAATTGATTGTCATGTTGGAACAGGAAGAAATGTTTCCATAAAGTTGGGATCAGTAAATTGTCCAAAATGTCTTAGTATGCTGAAGCATTAACAGTTCCTTTCACTGGAACTAAGGCGCCAAGCCCCCCTGAAAAACAACCCCACACCATAATCCCCCCTCCACCAAACTTGGCACAATGAAGTCAGTGTCAAGTACTGTTCTCCTCTCTCTAACCCAGCGTCATCCATCGAATTGCCAGACAGAGAAGCGTGATTCGTCCCTCCAGAGAACACATCTCCCCTGCTCTAGTGTCCAGTGGTGGTATGCTTTACACCACTGCATCCAATGCTTTGCATTGTACTTGGTGATGTAAGGCTTGGATGCAGCTGCCCGTGAAGCCCATGAAGCTCTCCGTGCTGACCGTGCTCTGTGATTTTATGTGGTCTACCACTTCGTGGCTGAGTGTCTGTTGTTCACAATCGCTTCCACTTTCTTATAATACCACTAACAGAGGACATTTCACGAAAGGACTTATTGCACAGGTGGCAACCTATCACAGTACCATGCTTGAATTCAGTGAGCACCTGAAAGCATAACATTCTTTCACAAATGTTTGTAGAAGCAGTCTGCATGCCTAGGTGCTTGATTTTATACACCTTTGGCCATGGGAGTGATTGGAACACCTGAATTCAATGATTCGGAGGGGTATCCAATATATTTGGCAATATAGTGTATGTATGATTTGTCTGCCACTGGATATCAGACTAAGCACTAGAATCTCAGATCAGAACAAATGCTCAGTGGACCACACACGCATGCATGCATCAACATGCACAGCTGCCCACAGGCTATGAAAAACAGAGGAGCTTCAATTAACACACACACGGATATATGTGGTAGAAAAGAGAGGTTTGCTGCTATATTCATGCTGACAATATCATATATAGGACCATTAGGGTATCATTGCCAGGTTATATTAAATTGTATACTTACTGTATTGTCACAGATTTCATGTCCTGTGTTCCCCGTCCATAGATGTTACCCTCTGTGTCCTTGACAGCTGAAAATGCATCGTACTTCCAATGGTCCTAGAAAGAAGAACTTTGAAATGTTTGCCATAGGTAACAGAACAGTGAGAATTATAACTCATAAGAGTGACCGTACCTGGAAAACAGGTACAACATCTGTGTGGGAATTCATCAAGATGGATTTCAATTCAGGATTCAGCCCCTCCCAAGTCATGATGGAGACAACTCTATCCGGAAACAGCTGCAAGGAGACCAATTATAAAATTACATACATACATACACACATACATATATATATACACACATATACACATTAGGGGTGCACGATATTGATCAAATGTGATATTGCGATATTGATCATGAAAATTGCAATATCGATATTAATTTCG
>JAODUH010034939.1:9034-21775 GCA_027564835.1 Typhlichthys subterraneus
CTTTGTCTCATCTGCAGAACTGTTACAGTATCTGACGGGGAAGTCCTGTGTGTGTGTGTGTGTGTGTGTGTGTGTGTAGTGTAATTCTCACGGTAGACCTTTACAGTGTGCAAAGCATTATATTAGTCGCCATGACATCCCGTTAAAGATACACCCCTCTCCATCCCCTCTAAACAGTTACACATTTAAAGGCTTTTGACCAGCTGCGGGCCTGAACTGTTCTACTGTACCAGAGCCATAGATTATAAAATAAGTTAATTAATTAATTAGTTAATTAATTAATTAAACAATTAAACATTAAAGGAGCATGACAAATGTGTGTGGATGAAAGAAATGAAGACCTACATTAAATTATACTGGTAAATATAGAGGCAGCCAACTACCGTCCATTCCATGTAGGCCATCATACTAGAATAAGGCACACCTAACATACAGTAAAAGCTTCTACACTCCAGCCTCCACTCAAAAGCCTGTCTGGCATCTAATATTAACATCATTGTCATTGTTCAAGCATTCTGCGGCTGGATTCAGCTGAAATGTTTCTACACTGCTACAGCAGTAAAATTAATATGAATTTAAATATTTAACTCAAACCTTATTACATACGATTAAAGTTAATAAGGAATGTAAAATCATCTTGCAGAATACGGCCAAGCAATAAAGTTATGGAAAGCTATTTTTTTCCGTATTGTTTTCCATATTGTACTCTGTCCTATATTCCAGAACTATATACTGCAGTCTATTGGCGTATGAAGGTATAATCTGCTTCTGTGAGACACATTTAACCATGTTAATCTGTGCTTTTGTCCATGGGAGTACATTGTGAGATGTGCTGTTATCTTGTGTCAGGCATTGATTATTTTGGATAATCCACATGCAGAGCAGATCAACAACACTAACGGGGCAGATCAACAACACTAACGGTTACCACCTTGGCTTTTTCTGTTGCGTATATTGTATTTTTCTATATGTAGGGATTTAGAAAAACAGTTGGACATATCAAAACCATCAATCCAGAAGTCCATTTCACACGTGCAGGCATGTAGCAAGACCGCCTACTGCCTGTACAGTACAGCAGTGATTGGCTAGACCAAGAATCCCCTTAATTAAGCAGACTACAACCTTTTACCCCCAATGAAAAGCATAGGCTGCTCTATAAATAGATATATTTGATATTGTACAAATGTGTATTGAATATTTAAGGACTGCATCAAACTTTTCTATTGACTTTTAAGACACCTTTCAATAAGTCCAAGAGAAAAATTGATCTAATGTCATAATCTATGCATAGCTATAGATAGAAGTGGAACGTAAACAGTAACATACAATAGGGGGGCTCCAAGGGAAAAAGGTTGGTAACCACTGCTCTAGTCTACAGGCCCTGCGGTCCATGCGTGTTGGCTACAACACCTGTTCCTGCTGACAGAGTGCCTCCTCCTAGCCTACTTACCATTGTCTTGGGAACAACAGCAGCTCCTTGACACTTGAGCCGCAAGCCTCGCAGATACAAAAGCCATGGGTGGGCGGGGATGTGACAAACACTATGGGTGGCATATGTGATTACCTATAATACTGTGCAGTAATAAAGCAATGATTTACATGTTATTAAAACCACGTTTGTTTGTAGGCAGCCATGTGCCATGGTGGCACTGTATTAGCCAGGCCTGGGCAAAGTCAGGCCCGGGGGCCGGATGTGACCCTTTGAGACATTCTGCGCGGCCCGCCTGGTACATCAAACATTTAAAACATAATAATACAACATAAAATTACTTGACGAGCTCTGCATAATGTTACTTTACTTACTGTTGCATAAAGAAAATAACATAGTTAAAGTGAACTGTTATATTTGATTATGAAAATGGTGCAAATATAAATATGTAAAATATAAGTATAAATATGAAAGTTAACAAAGTTAGCGGTTTTGTTGTTCATTTTAAAATGTTTTAGCATGTTGGTTAACAAAGTTCTGGTTAACAAAGGTTGACATTTTGTCATGTGGCCCAAAATTATTTCCCACCCTTGGTATTTTGTTATTAGCCCACACAGCTGACTATGAGTAACACAAACAGGAAACAGGAAAGAATCTGCAGCAGAGCCAGATGTGTGTGTGGCAGAGAAGGCCATGCTTGACCTTTGCTTTTCTGGAGGTCGTGTGTAGGGGTGAGAAGGGCTGAGAAGCCAGCCAGAGCTAAATGCCGCTACACGGTCACAGAGAAAGTCACAATTGTGTTTGCGTGGATTGATATGACTTCAGTGTTGGTGCACCTGTTAGAGCAGGGCTACATAAGTGATACCTTGTTTGTGATAGGGTTTTCTAGTTATCAACGAGGAAAGCGGTCATTTCATTTCATAACAGACTATAAATATGAAGTCAGATCCTTCATATCTTAATGATTTTACACTAGAACAGATGTTGACACTGCCCCACACTTGCATAATACTTGTACATAATGTACAAGACAGACTAAATACCGTACTAATATATGTACGCTGATATTCAGTGTTTCCAATTGAACCTCTAGCAGAGCATGAGCTTAATTAACGTGAGTGGGCCGGGTGTGTTAGAGTATAATACACCAATACTTTACCTCAAGATATGGGATGATCTTGCAGGAAAATGCCCCCAGCAGCCAATCCTTTGTGAGTTCATGAAAGACCACCAAGGGCAAACAGAAGAAGATGATAACAAAATCCCACAGGGCGAGATTGGCCAATAGAGAATTTGAGATACTTCTCATGTAGTAGTTGTGACAGACTATACACATGATCGCCATATTGCCAATTATCCCCACGGTGAAAATGATGACCGCGACGACCGTTACAGCATATGCCCCATAGGATTCTGCAGTCAGTGGGTAAAAGGGGTTATTTAATTGTTTGCGTCTTGTCTGTGTGTTCACGGGCACGAACGGTGTGCTGTCGTCAATGTCTGGGTGCGTAAATGGGTCATAGTCGCTGGATTCATTGAACAGAAAGTCTGGGCCTCGCTCCTGCGCCATGGCATGAGGCAGCGGCTCCAATATGACGGTTGGGTCACGTAAAGTATCAGCGGAGAGCGTAGCTGCCTGACTAATTTCTCTGTGACGTTCCCTGCCGCGCACTGCGTTTCGCCTCTGACGGCTGTGTGAAGTCCGTGTGTCAACGTGCGCTCTTGTGCGATGCCCACGTTGTACATATCCCGCTGAGGCGCTTAAATGGGCCCGTCCTCCACTGTACGGTTTCGTGTCGTCGGCCAACTTTCCATTCATGCGCTCGGTCACGTTTCCGTAGTCCTCTGACCTGACACTCTGCGTCCGGTTTGGTGCTCCGGTTTTACGCATGGCGCGTTGCGTCGTTTCGGCCACCAACGCGTTATGATCTTGGGACGGACTAACCGCGTCCCAAGAAGCAGTTGTAATTGTAGTTTGCGTCCACGAACCATCTTTCCTGTTGACAGCTCGGTCGTAAGCAGCATGCCATCTCTGACTATGTGCATTATGGTGTACATTCCTGTATGAGGCGTTGGAATGGTAATCATTTGTAGTAAATGTCGTCTTTGTTTCCTTCCAGTGGAATTTATTTCTAACTGCCTCGCAGCACAACGAAAAGAACAACAACCTTAACAGTGTGTATACCATTGTTATTCACTAATGTACATACCAATAATTAATTTCTCTTTTATCCATTGGCGTTCTTGCCGCACAGGATTGATAAACCACGCTTAACAATCTTCACTAAGCAGCGCTAGCGGCCATAAAAGTTCGCTCTTAGACGCCTCAAAGTCTATGGTTTCCAAAAGGTAGAATTTGTTTTCCTGGTGCGTCACAGCGTCTTCCACAGTATATAATCACGAAACCGTTGCGATAATCTTACCACGGCCAAATATCTGAATGTAATGTAAAGTCCGTCCCGCGTCCTTGTACTGTGCGCATGTCAAAGAAAGGCACGGCAAGACTATAGAAATTACTTATAAGTTCCTTTCAACTCCCCGGACCGACGGTTGTTCTTCTCCGGGCGCAGTAGTGACCCGGGTGCAACAGGGTGGCGGTATTAAGATAGATCTTTGAAGACGAGCATCCGCGGAAAAATTATGGAGAAGCAAACATGGGCTTTGAATGCTCCTCCTGGCGGCTGTATCCCATCATTACACCAGTCCAAATAATTCATACTTCAGTTACTGCTCTCTTCAACTGTAGTCTACATCTAAGCATGACAAGAAATTAGATAACGTGTATGTCCTTCACAGATTAGATTTTATCAAGCGTCACAGCTCATTGTATTTTATGAGTTAAAGGTATAGTGTGTGATTGTAAACTAATGTGTAAGATTTTGTCATCTATTCATGGCCTGCTAGCTGCTAGTTATGCATGCTGAAAAAACAAATCTGGTGTTTCTGGCTCTGGTGGGAAAGCAAAATGGTGCAGACCGCACCACACAACACTATCCTAGCCTTGGAAATGCACGTCCAATGTGAGGAGCCTATGACTGAGCTTCTGAGAGAACACCCTTTCATCGATGGGATGTTTTTGAATTAGGCGAGTTCAAATATAAACACACTTTCTCCAGAATAACTTAACAGAATTAGCTATTTAAAGTAAAGCTTTAAGGAGCAGTAAAGTGAAAGTAAAAAAATGTTTAATGGTAAGAAAAATATCACTTTTTAGCGGAACAGTGCAGGAATACTTTAATATAAAGGATTTTACTTAGAAAAAATACAAAAATAAAATGTCAAAATATCACAACCATAGAACTATATGCAAGATCAAAACAACAAAAACACTTTACATCACATTATAATCCCACACAATGTTACAGAACGTAACTTGTTTTCTTTGCACTTAGCCAAAGCCAATAAAAGTACATGTAATGCATGTTCAATTACAAGTAATGCAAGGTAACTACAACATCAACAATAAATAGTGGCGGCAGGCTCTGGTCAGAGGAGGGGGGTATTGGGGCAAATGTGACCCAGGGAACATTTGGTGTGGCAGATCTGGTAGCATGCTTTACTGTGGCCTTCCTCCTCTATCGTGTATGCCCGGAGACACAGGTCTAACCATGGCCGCTTGTCTGGAGAGTAAGTAAGTAACTTCATTTATTCAGCGCTTTTCACAGATATACCATCACAAATGCTTTACATTAAAAAACAACATTGTGGAGGGAAGGGAATAATCATCATCATAGATATTATATAGACGAGACAGACCGCTTCCAGATTCCTCCATAGGAGATATCCGTTAACGGCAAATATGGTGGTTGGAGGAAGAGGGTCATTTAGCTATTTAGCCAATTGTGTCGGAGAGAATGGAATTAACAAGAGGGTTCAACGGAAGGCACTTCCGCATTACATTTTTCGAAGGGGTGGGAGACTTGTATGAAAACCAGAATGACCCAGTGGTCCATTCAAATCAACGAGGAGGTCCACGGATTTCACCATAATATTGCCCATTATTTGTCTGTTAATGAGTTAATGGGTATTTAGAGTATATTTCATTAAGTACCCATGATAAGTCTGAGGCCACAACCGTATTTCTGCAGTGAACTGTTGTTGGGTAAATTTACTTTGAGCCTCCACTGCAAAATACCGTTAGTGACACTCCCACTTAAAGGGACCAGAAGCGTTCCATTTTTGCTTCCATTGAAATGCATTACGACGCTCCATCTTGTTATTATTAAAATGTCTTTGATCTTCTGAGGGAGTTTGTTTTGATTTGAGCTCAAAGTCTCACTCAGGGATGATTACAAGTAGGATACTTCCGGGACTCAAACCCATGACCTTCCAGCTGGGGCACACCTTAAACATTGTACACCGGGATTTGAACCTACAACCTTCTTTGTTGGGATTCATCCACCCATACCAATAGACTACCCTAGACACAGTAAGAGGCAGCATCTCTCAGCATTTCCCCACACACTTGTTTGGTTTCTGTAAAAGAGAGGGATGTGATTGGCTCACCCATGTTACTTCCAGGTGGGCAGAGCGAAACCATGGTTTCACAAATGCTGTTCTGAGCCTCCTGATTGGCTGCGACGTCTTCCATTGACACATGGAAGAAAGACTCCTGATGGGATAAACAAAGATGATGTACAGCTGCTGTACGGTGTTGCGGTTTAGTTCTATCTTAAGACATGCTTGGCATGTCTACAGCATGACTACACTGCAGAACAACTGCTAGAACTACACGCGTTCCAAATTATTATGTCAATTATATTTTACACGGATTTTCCTAAATAGTCGATGCAAATGACGGTATAATTTTCAAGTCTTCAACCGTTAGGGTATAAGTTGAAATTCATTTAACAAACCACCCAATGAAAACAGTATTTTTTTCAGAAATAAAAAACAAAAAATGCACTGTTATTGCTTTGAAACCTGTGGTCTGCTTAACAATGTATATGTGAAAGAAAAAAGAATCTCAGCTACAGAAAAGCATCAGATAGTGCAATGCCTTGGACAAGGTATGAAAACATAAGATATTTCACAAAAAAGTAAGCGTGATCATCGTACTGTAAAGAGACTTGTGGCTTATTCAGAGCACAGACAGAATACCACTAGAACTACACCGCTAGAACTACACCGCTAGAACTACACCGCAGCAATTTCCGCTCGTGCGTGTGGGAGTGATTGCTTATCAACAGATAGCGCCAGGTTGCTGGTTGTATCTTTGGTGTAGCCGCTGGACCGACTGCTCATAGCAACCGAATAACTTTGTCAACTTTTTCTAGCGATTCAAATTTTTAGAGAGATAGACACTCCTAGAGCTAAAGAGAGAGTTAGTGTGAGAGAGAGAGAGAGAGAGAGAGCAGTGGTCTAACTCACAGCATCTCTCCAGAGGAGGGCTTCCAGTGTGTCCGTCCCCTCTTGGAGCTCCAGCTTGAGCAGCAGGCGGTACTGCAGCAGCTGCACCCCCAGGGCTGAGAGGGAAGGGGAGGGGGGGAGAGACTGTTACACCTGGGGCTGGGTGATGGCAAGGATCTCACGATACCATACGTGTCACGATACAAGGGCCACTATACGATACATGGGCCACTATACGATACGGGTCACGATACATGGGCCACTATACGATACGTGGGCCACTATACGATACATGGGCCACTATACGATACGTGGGCCACTATACGATACGTGGGCCACTATACGATACGGGTCACGATACATGGGCCACTATACGATACACGGGCCACTATACGATACATGGGCCACTATACGATACATGGGCCACTATACGATACGGGTCACGATACATGGGCCACTCTACGATACGTGGGCCACTATACGATACATGACACGATACACGGGCCACTATACGATACGTGGACCACTATAAGATACGTGTGCCACTATACGATACGTGTTACGATACATGGGCCACTCTACGATACGTGGGCCACTATACGATACGCGTCACGATACATGGGCCACTATACGATACGTGGGCCACTATACGATACGTGTCACGATACATGGGCCACTATACGATACGTGGGCCACTATACGATACGTGTCACGATACACGGGCCACTATACGATACGTGGGCCACTATACGAAACGTGGGCCACTATACATGGGCCACTTTACGATACATGGGCCGCCACTATACGATACATGGGCCGCCACTATACGATACAGGTGTCACTATACGATACATGACACGATACATGGGCCACTATACGATACGTGGACCACTATAAGATACGTGTGCCACTATACGATACGTGTTACGATACATGGGCCACTCTACGATACGTGGGCCACTATACGATACGCGTCACGATACATGGGCCACTATACGATACGTGGGCCACTATACGATACGTGTCACGATACATGGGCCACTATACGATACGTGGGCCACTATACGATACGTGTCACGATACACGGGCCACTATACGATACGTGGGCCACTATACGAAACGTGGGCCACTATACATGGGCCACTTTACGATACGTGGGCCACTATATGATACGTGGGCCACTATACGATACGTGTCACGATACATGGGCCACTCTACGATACGTGGGCCACTATACGATACGTGTCACGATACATGGGCCACTATACAATACATGGGCCACTATACAATACGTGTCACGATACATGGGCCACTATACGATAAATAAGTCTCGATATGATACGTGTCATGATACATGGATAATACATGGTAGAGCTTGAGATATCAGCTCGGACCCATCGGGCCTGCGAGTTCGGGTCGGTCGGTCACATATCTCACCAGGATGGGTTTATACTAATTCAATAATTAATATATTTTTCCCATTAATGTTTTCTACGTCTAGGTAAGTCATCTACAGCAGACAATGCATGGCAACAAACCAATATTTGTTTTGTTTTTGTTGTTGCAGTGTTTTTAGATATGAGTGTGTATGTGTAGCCTGGTGTAACCAGACCCAAAATTCACTTGGTGAATATAATGTCTGGCCATGCTCCAATGGAAGGTGAGGGGTAGACCTCTGGTTAATTTTTAAACAAATTGAACAGCTTTTAAAAGGTATAGTCAGCTATTGCAAGCTAAATGTAAGATAATACATGAATATCTCCTCACATTTCAGTCTTTTACAGTTCTATGAGCATGTTGAAAAAATAATTTGATACTTCTACACAGCCCTGACGTAAATAGTATCATAAGCAAAGTGGCAGACACCGCTCATATCAACAAGCTTATTCACAATGCATATAGATGTTTGAGGCGACGCCGCGGAGGGCTGTTCTGAAGAATGATTGGTCATGCCATTAACCAATAAGCGTTGCTATAACTGTTTGCTGCTCCTCATCTAGCTCTACCACTATTTAGAAACACGCTTGACTTCCACGTCATCTCACAAACCCACCCTGATTGGTCCACCAGCAGGGTGGGTGTGAAAACGCTAAAACGAACAGGGTTTCCAGACTATAATCTCATCTCAACTCAAAAACCTGAGCTGAGAGCGATAGTCGGGAGGAGCAAGGCTAGTAATATGCGCTCCACTCCACCTCATGCCCGATCGGCAGAATGGCGTCTAGAAGGATTGACCTCACCTTGAGCGACTGTGTCCTCAGAGATGACCTGCACGCCCTCAACACAGGGCTCCACCAGGTCCACCCGCGAACACCGCTGGCATCTGAAATGGAGCAACAGCAGGCTTACCTTACATGTTACGTAGGCCGCGTTCAGACGCAACTTCTTGGATTCAAAGCGCTGGCCTGGGTATTTTTCATGTACAAAAAAATAGCAGCTGAAACGCGCACGCACACGCACACACAAACAAAATGTCGGACTGTCCCTTCAACCTGTTGATTTCAAGAGCTTCACCCTCGGAGTGAACCCATCCCAGCAGGCCCCGCCCCCTCCTTACCCGTAGTAGCACTTCCTGCCTCGGAACAGGACCGGTGCGGAGAGATCCAGCAGGCTGAGCTTTCCCCCCGACAGCCTGACGGGGACGATGTTCTGGTAGCCCGCAGCCAGTTGGCAGGTTTCCACCAAAGTAGATCCTATGAGGGAACAACACACAGGATTACCACCCATTTCCATTGTGAATTTCCACTGTGAACACTGGAAATTTTAGGTTCCTATTTACAGACAAAAAGTGCATTAGCTTATAATCACTGACTATACCTTTAAATAAGACCATTACCCATGAGGAAGACGAGCTCTTTCCCCCTGTTCTCAGCCATGAGGGCGCTGGACAGGTGAATGGTGAGGGTCTTGCTAGAGCCTGGAGGAGACTCTGTTGGGACGTTCACAGTTTTGGAGATTACCCAGGGGTCATTGCAGGGGCCTGTGTTACTGGAGCCCTTGGAGAAAAGCTCTGCCAGCGAGCCATAGTCTGGAACATCCTTCCTGGGTTAGCCAGACAGAAACAGCTTCATACTGTATCAATGCCTCAACAGCATTCCCTGTGTGTGTGTGCTTCAAACACGCTTTGATAAGGTGCCGATCATACATAGATTGCCTTCCTGGGCCAAGCATGAACCTGGTGAATAGGGTCTGGGCATGCCAATTTACATTAATTTACCATTATTGGACAGTGTTGAACCAATCGGCATCGCTACAACTGTTTTGATCGCCTCATCTAGCTCCAACATCATTTTGAAACCCGCTTGACTTCAAAATCATCTCCCTAACGCACCCTGACTGGTCTGCCAGCAGGGTGGCTGTGCGAACGCTAAAGCAAACAGGGCTTCCAGACTATAGTTTCTAGTGAACATTTCAGCTGTAAGCAGGTGGGTGGAGCCAGGCTCCTAGACTAGTCGATTCTCATTTCAAGCGGGTGGCAACGGGAACGCCCTCGACTGCGGGAACACACGTACATGGTTTTGCACTGGCTGCAGTAGAGCTTGAGGGTCTGGAAGAGTCTCTGCGGCTGGTAGGACTTGAGTTTTGCCCTGACGTGAAACGCCCCGGTGGGCCGGGCAGCCTTCACCTGGGCCAGGGAGAAAGGCTCCACAGCGTGGCTACACGTCCTGCTTGTGGCACATCCCACTGGTACAAGAGCTGCTGTGGAATAACCACCGGATGCATCGTTATAACAGAAAAGACTACACCTCACGGCCAGGCTACATCGAACACACAGCGTAACGTATGTGTAGCGTATGCTAACACCACAGTTCCATAATACTCACTAAGCTAGGAGCAAGTGTAAGTTGAGCGTATCGCTGCGGAGAAGCGTAACAACAGAGCAGTCTTCTGTTTATATTATGTACGCAACGTGGCATTTTTATACAGAAATGGATCATAAACTCAATGTTTAATTTTAATCCATGCTACGGGAAAATACGAAATAACTTGCCGCGTGTGCTGCAGATAAAAAGATACATTCGTCTTCGCAAGCGTTCGATGTAGCCTGGCCTAGAATGTAAAAACTAAAGTTTCTTTTGTTTTCCTCCTAAATTTACAGTGGATTATACGGATTATACGATTTAAAAATAATTGCCTTACATCTTTTTTGAAAAGGAACTGTTCTTTCTAACTTTAATAAGCTAGTTATTGAGACTAATATTGATATTTTGGCATGTACTGTAAACACTAGTTCAATTCTGGCTGTGAATGAGATTCAATAGAAATTAAATGTAAATGTTTGTGCATCAGCTTACAATCGCTGAGGCTACCTTTAATAGCCCCCCCCCTCAGCCGCCCCAACCCCCACCCCGCTAACAGCCTAGCCCGTCTGCCCCCGGCGTGTGCTCGTCCAACCTGCAGGGAAGAACTCTGGTGGAGTGCTATAGACATCCAGCAGCATGTCGTCACTGAGCTCGTCCGCACTGCTGAAGGGGTCCTCGGTAGATCTCTCCACAAGCCTAGCCACAGGAACAGGAAGCACAATGTGTCCAATGGTAAAAGGACTGGATTTATACAGCGCTGTCCAGTAGCCTCACACGCACACGCACACACATGCATACACAGTGGTCTCAGCCATGCAAGGTGCCATCTGATCAGAAGTAGTATAGGGTTATTGATGTTTTGCTCAGGGACACCTCAACACTTGGCCAGGAGGCAGCGGGGTTCAAACCAGCAACTTTCCTAGCACCAACCGAGCCAGTGTACTTCAGATCTATTTTCGTTTTTGTTACTATTCGTTACACAAAATACACACAGCTTTATCTCCATCTACAGTAACAGAGCCATACCTCAGCTCCATCTACAGTAACAGATCCATACTAACAGAGCCATACTCCAGCTCCATCCACAGTAACAGATCCATACTTCTTCAGCTCCATCTACAGTAACAGAGCCATACTTCTTCAGCTCCAGCTACAGTAACAGAGCCATACTAACAGAGCCATACTCCAGCTCCATCCACAGTAACAGATCCATACTACTTCAGCTCCATCTACAGTAACAGAGCCATACTACTTCAGCTCCATCTACAGTAACAGAGCCATACTACTTCAGCCTCATCTACAGTAACAGAGCCATACTACTTCAGCTCCATCTACAGTAACAGAGCCATACTACTTCAGACTCATCTACAGTAATAGAGCCATACTTCAGCCTCATCTACAGTAACAGAGCCATACTACTTCAGCTCCAGCTACAGTAACAGAGCCATACGTACTACTTCAGCCTCATCTACAGTAACAGAGCCATACTACTTCAGCCTCATCTACAGTAACAGAGCCATACCTCAGCCTCATCTACAGTAACAGAGCCATACTACTTCAGCTCCATCTACAGTAACAGAGCCATACCTCAGCTCCATCTACAGTAACAGAGCCATACTACTTCAGACTCATCTACAGTAACAGAGCCATACTTCTTCAGCTCCAGGATGTCGGGACTGTCGTCGGGGAGGACGCGGATCCCGCGGCCGTAGGACGTGCCCCCGTGCAGGTGGAAGGCCAGGTGGTCCATGTGCTCGTCCCGCTTGCCGCTGCCCGCGGCGGCCCCAGGGGACCGGCCGGAGCCCGGCTGAGCGTGGAGGTTGTAGATCCGCAGGTAGGCACCTGGCTGGGCACAGAGACACAATCCTTATAGGCTATTCAGTAAGGTATTGTACTCTGCGGACATCTAGGTAAGGTAAAAGCAATAGATGTCTCCTGTATCTAGACTCCTCTCTGTACCAGTAGTATAAACACAGTAGATGTCTCCTGTATCTAGACTCCTCTCTGTACCAGTATAGTATAAACACAGTAGATGTCTCCTGTATCTAGACTCCTCCCTGTACCAGTATAGTATAAACACAGTAGATGTCTCCTGTATCTAGACTCCTCTCTGTACCAGTAGTATAAACACAGTAGATGTCTCCTGTATCTAGACTCCTC